>CABFOW010000044.1:240561-259620 GCA_902141385.1 Timema californicum | reverse complement strand
CATCGTGAAGGGTGGTGGAGGCCGGGGCAACACGGCCACAACGTCCCCTTTGAGGAAATTATACACAGCACATGTCATATCACACAGGTAAGTCTCTTCGATTCTCTCGTAGGGTAGTACTTCAGTCACTCTGATTGTGTGACAGGTAGTCACAGAACTCGATGTAGCCTCGCTCCTCTCTGTCTTGGTTCATTACTTTGTAAATTACATGTCTATTACTCACGGCCACACTGTGAATATTTTCTGCTGTCATATAGGCACGCCCCGCAATTTTATGACCCACAAACATTAAATTAATATAACCGGTTCTAAGCATGGTGAGCATACCTGAGCGCTAAACGCGCTGGATGGTTTGCTGAGTCTTTAACCTGTCCACTGATGTTAAACTTGTTCTTTCAGTGAAAATGTGCTGCCTGATTTTTTGTTAACTGTTCGATGCTGCTGCCCGTCTCTTAAACGCGTTCAAAGTTCATAACTGTAGGTGCACCGGGTTTTATCCGGCGCAGGTAAATATAAGTTTTTCCTTATTAAGATCACAGACGTTTTCATCCGTTAAGAGTACCAAAATGACAAGGTAAAAATACACAAAACTCGCCATCTAGATATGCTATTAGGCGTCTCCCGAAATTTATATTGACCGCTTTTAGTTTATCCACCAAGTACTTTTGATATACGATTAGATAACACAATTTTAAGGTCTGCACGGCGTCAACAATATTTACCAGCTGCTTTAACTTGTCCATCGTGATCCGCTCTACAAACGCTTATAAATAGTCGACCAACCGACCCCCCTATATATTCACCCCGATTGACGCCGTATTTGAATTGACATGAAAGTAGATTTAATAATGTGTCTAGCTGTAGGATAAGATTTTTCCAATTAAAACTGTCTTGTAAAATATGTATATAAATTATATTATTAATCTAGAAAACATTCTTGGTAGGATAGCAATAAGGAGTGCTTAAATCTTGCCAAGAATATAACTTATAGTATAGTTGTTGTATGTGGCTTATTAAAAATTGATGAGAGTGTGTGACGGTATTGAACTTAGAAAAATATGAATAAAAATGAAAATTCAAGTTTAATAAAATTATAAAAATTATTTCATTTGATAAACAAAAAAAAAACAAAAAATAGGTATTAAAAGTGAAGTTATTACAAACTAGGGAATGAAAAGATAATTAAAAATGATAATACAATTATTATTTAGCCTGCTTTGAAGGCCGCATGATCTAAAGCGTCACTCTTGTGTTAGACTAGACCGCCGATGACGAGGAAATCAAAGGTTGAGTCCTGCTTGGGCATACTTAAGAGTTTTTTTTCCAAAATGGCTTTCCACTTTCCCTACATGCAAATATGGGTACACCTCCTCTAAATTCAACCTTCCACATTCTTAATTCATTAACATAGTTTGTATATATGATGGTAACAAAAATATCTAAATAAAATTAACATGAGAATAAGAGTGTTAAAATATAATAAAGAAGTAGTAGGTATGAACAAAGTTATCCTCTCTTGGACCTAGCTAGAGGTTTCTGCTATCCTAGAGACTGGGGCACAGTGTCCTTGTGCAAAGGTTTGGATATTACTTTAAACGCTTTCTTAGGTATTGAAATGTTCATGGTATCGCGATGTGTTTTTATAAGCACCATCAAGATTCACCTTTGCAACCTCACCTGTATTACCACCTCAAGAAGAGAACAGTGGCATGGATCATGAAGATGGCTTGGAAATATTCACTGCACAATGGTGGTTGGCACAATTTATGTTCTGGTTTACAATCTGGTTGTATAAGGTCTGAAATACTGGAACTTGACTGGATTTGTATTATTTGCAGGCCTGGGCATAAGAGATCTTCTTTTCAGTTTGAATCTCCAGAAAAAATTTTCCTCTCCTTTCATTTTGTACAGGACTGGGACTAGGCAAACCCTTGTAATTAGCTCAGAATTTAGGAGACTTACACGGTGTATCATAAGCATCCTGTCCGCAATCTGCACAGGTTGGCTTTTCGTGGTATCACAACTTCGAAATTATTGGCAGTGAAAGCAGCGTCGATGATTGGGTGCACATGGCAGGACCCCGAGCATGTGTAAATCTGCTCTAACCTCCTTTAGAAAGGTAGGAGTCGCGAAAGTGAGAATATATGTATGCGTTTTCCCCTTGGCCATTCTTTTTTGTGATAATCCTTTATACAGTACTTCAGTGACATGCTTATGGGCAAGACCATCACAAATCCCAACATTGAGGTGCCTATGTGGTTTCATCATCACCTTTAATTTATTTAGCCAAAATTTAAGAAATAATTATGATAATAGAGGTTAATATATTATTATTATTATTATTAGCACCGCGTCTTACTACCCGTTTGGGTTATACGCACTTACGCTAATGTGTAATGGTAGGGTGACTGTGAGATGAAATGAAGGACCTACAGTTTAACGTGGAATCCGAACCACGGTGGAGGCCTGGCATTCTTCACATTCACAAGATGTCTTGTCAGAGGTGAAGGAAGGGTTTGGTAATCAGATAAATCTATGCCGGGGCCGAGGATTGAACCCCGGCCGCCAGCATAGAAGTCTGACACCTTACCCCTGGACCGCCAGGTCACCCGAGGTTAATATACCTAGGCATATAGTGGTCTGAATCAAAAGTTTGCCATCATATAGTTTTCTAGATAGGATATCTGATTTATCTCTCTTGAGAGGATAAAGGGGCCAATACGTTTCAGATCTTCACCGTATTCTGCTCGTGACATTATCAGGAAGCGCGTCTGTGGCCTCACCACTTCCTCAATGCCCTTCGAAATTGGGCTGGGCGGCATTACTGGTTTAAGCCTCTTATCCAATTTATAACCCTACGAAATGCTGGGCAGTGAGTTTCCATAAGGGTTCATCAGTACTGTGCCAGCAGAAAAGGTTGTACTTGAAAGCAATGGGTTCATACAAATACCACAGGTAATATAAAACACCTGAAGCAGAGCCTGGTCAGGTAATAGTACACAAATGTACTGTGCATTAACCATCAGCTTGAGTTTGATCCCGTTCTCAAACAACCCTGATTGTGACAGACTAGCACTCTGCTATGCAGCCTATCAGCAAATTGATAAACTTTAATCTTGAGGTTCCCCTTTTAATCGCCTCTTACGACAAACAGAAGATACTGTAGGACTATTCTAGATCCCATACTACAGAATTAGGAGAAAGTAAAGCTAAGTGCACACTTTTATGAAAAGAGCCAGCATAAATATTTTAGGCTTTATGGGCTAAGAGGTAATATGTAGGAAAACCAAATTTACACAATTTTTTTTTCTACCAACAAAATACAAAATATAAATATAAATATATATATATATATATATATATATATATACATACACACACACTTAAATGGGTTACAAAGTTAATGTTCCATATCATCGAAATCGATTGCAAACACTCATCAGACACTCATCAGATAAGGCTGATCTATAACAAGGTTTAATATATCATATTTGAAAAAGTCTTTTCACACAAATAAGTAAAGCCAAATATTGAAATTAATCCGCAAGCAAAAGATTTTGACTGAGCATATTGGTTACTTGAAAGGAATTTATAAAATTCTCTCAGACACTTTTCTTGTTATTTGTCTTTAACATTTCATGGATATTGAGTTTCAAGTGTTCCAATTTGTCTGACCGTTGCTTGCAACTATAAAAAATATCCAAACAACTGGGCATGATTGTGTCCCACTTCTCTATGGAACTGAAATAACAATATTCTGATTATTTAACTAAATTAATTTAAAAACCATCCTCAGCTTGCAGGCTAGATTTTGCCCACGTTATGTAGTTTACCAGCCCAAAATACACCATGATGGAACAAAACACGGTAACAGTCTTAACTTGAATGATTACAAAATGACCATATCTAACAAGCTACATCACAGTGAAACTCAAGAAAGGTAAATTTGATACTCTTCAGTGTAAACAGTGTGTACCGTCCCACGCTAATGCTAAAGATTAATTCCATATCAGAGAATTTGAAATGACGGGAGAGAAAATAAAAAATTGTTTCTTGGTCAACTAAGAATACTTGGTATAGTTATTTTATTTGTAGAAAAAAAAAGAACTTACATAAGAAAAATATATTTCATATTAGATAGTTACAAAATACAAATCCTGTTATTTCGATGATTCAATCAATATAGTTTGTTTACATTATTTATCACACAATCACAACTCATTATGTTGACCTATACAACATAATAAAAATTGTATCTATTTACATAAAAATACTGTTTGAAAGATTACACATCAACCTAAGTATATTATTATAAAAACCTATCCTAGTGTAAAAAAACAACTAGAAAGTAACCAAATATGTTCTAATGTTATGGAATGTTAGTATTACGTTTTATCACATAAAAAAATTCAATTTACTAACATAATGATGAAGAGTCAAATTTCCTTTTGTTGGATACAAATCTTGACTCTTCATTTACACTATGAATTTTGAATCTTGGATCCAAATACGAATCTTAGAAAACACAATAAACATAAGATGTACACTTTTTTACCCTGGTATGGTTGTTTTTCTTCATTTTTGATTTTGTTCACATTAATAAGTTGTTGGATAAAGGATAAATAGTAACTAAATGATTGGCTATTACTATTTGCTATCATGTATTAATTATAAGTCATAAATTAATAAACTGTTGAATTTAATCATATGTGGTTCGGTAGTTCAGTTTGTTCAAGAATTATGCTGGGATAAGCTGTTAATCGACAGCATGATACCTCAAAATCCAATTCTGATTCAAAATTGTAACACTTTACACTTTATTTATTTAATAAAAAATCTTGGATAGTATTTTTTGGAATCCTCAAATCTTGAATATCCTTCAGAATTTGGGGGATTCAAGGGTGTCATTCCTAATATTATGTTCTTGTGTAACTACATATTCAGTTAGTTGTAGACTAATTGCCTGGGGTCTGATTACTAGGTTTGTCCTAAAGCTATGTTAGAAGAAACACATTACTAAGCAATACAATAGCTTTAAAGAATATAATTGATTTTTTATATCATTTTAAATTTTGAACATATATTTCAATATTTGAAAGAACCATCTCCTATACAGTTCCAACCAAACTAAGATAGCTTTATACCCCACGTAATATGTAAATAACTGATAAAGTTCTTACACTATAATAATTTAACAATTTCGTTAACTTTTTTACTTAAGTTGATAATGTTAAAAACATGGCTATCATTGTAGCCTGACACAATTGTGATTTCATCCTCAAGAGTTATTAAGTTTTGAAAAAAACAATTTAGTCTGATAAAAACCGATTAGCTAAACTAAAAAGAACTGAATAATTTCATGAATAAGTATTTTTGCCAAAGATTGTTTATGGGTGGGATAGTCACAGCTTTATCTGTAGTGTTTGGCTTATAAAAGGAAACTACCAAATATCTTTAGAAATTGTATAATTTTTACTTTCATTTAGTTATTTAATACTTTATTTGATAAAATGGGATATTACTGTTATCGCCTTATTAAACAAATCAGGGGAATCATCTGTTTGTTAGGTTTAAAACTCGCTATTGGATATTACCGTAGTTTTATTTTGTATTTTCCTAGAAAAATAATTATTTTGCCTTAAACTATTCTAAAGTTATTTATTCTCACTATTAATGTTTTTCACAACAGAACACACTCAAATAAAATAGTCACGATACAATTTTTTTTAACAGGTAGTTTTGTTGTACATATATTCAGACATAAAAAATGGAAGTATTATTCAATACTATTTTATTATTTATTTAGCGGTAGTTAACTAATATGGAATTTTTGAAGTAGGTTTCCAAAATTATTTCCAAACTTTATGGGGTGGTGTGAAAGTGTTTCTCCCACATTATAGTTGTTCAATAGGCTCCTTATTTAAATATATTTATTTATAAATATTAAATAGTAAGAAAAAATATGGTTTTAATAGGAAAGTTACTAAGCACTTATTGGCCAGATCTGTGAAAACAAAATAGCCATCAACAACACAGGTGTACAGGTGAACACTTGATTCAACAAGTGTTGATAGTCGTCAGTAGTTGTTATGCACAATTTCTTGGAATTTTGAATGCAGCCCTTGTCAAGTTCAACTTTTGTTTTAGTAGCCCTCAGAAATAAGGGTTTTCCCAACTATGCTTTAGTAATACACAATTCACATAGTAATCCCAAACATGGAGCAATGAAACACAGTTCTTTGAACAATTTATCTTGCGATTCCTGTGCAACTATTCACGTTGGCTCTTCTACGAGAATTTTAAATTCCTGGTGTAATTTGTCTCCTGAGGGTCCCATTTGCTGACAAAGTCTAAGGGCCCCATTGTGGTCACCAAGAGAGAAAAGGAGTCGGCAGAAGTCCAGCTGTACAGCTGTCATTAGCGGTCGTGGAGAGATATTGTTAAAGAAAATAGTTTGTTAATGATTTAACATAATGTACGAGTATTTAACCAGAATTAGGGGTGTGTGAACAACAAATATCAGCTTTGAGTTCACTTGGAGAAAAATTCTGGCTTTGCAATTACAAAGCTTCACTAATAAAAATATTGACAGCTAAAATACTTAATTTAGAGTCAATAATTGCAACTCTGAGCTGTTACATTACAAATAAATATCTATTTGAAAAAATCTGAAGTAAATGAAGTGTAAGTTGTAATAATAGCTTTGTCATAATAAAACAAAATATTATAAACCAAAAGTGCAATAAAACATTTTACATGTAATTCAAGTGTATAAAGTTTGATAAATAACCACAATATAATATTTTTCCAATCATAAAAAAGCTAAGTAAAGATATTCATACTTTGATTTGGCTTCAAGAATTTTAATATATTCAAATCCGAGTTTGTTTTGAATTGAAACAATGGAATTCGTACACCCCTAACAAGAATAAAAGTTTTTTTTTGGGGAAAAAAGGGTTTAGGTAAAGTTATTTAATTTGTTTTGAGGTAAATTTAACCACCTTTCCACCTTCAATTATGTTAATAAAATGAATTAATGCCTAATGCCATGGAAATGTATTTAATAAAACAGTGTAGGAACACTGTACACTAATGTAAAGTAGGTGATAGTGAATGAAGCCAACCCGAAAGTATAGTTAGGTTAGGCCTATATAGAACAAACACACTTCTCTTTTCCTTTCTTCTTTAACTTTTACAATTCCCATTTCTTCAAACTTCCACAGCCACACATGGTTTTAAATTTTTAGAAATATTAATTTTTTCATAAGATACACATCGCAAACACACAAAACACAAAAAAAGATATGTTATGAAATAAATAATAAATAATGGGAAATTAAAAATAATTTAAAAGATAATAAATAAATTAATTTTATCAATGATATTAAGAAAAAAATTATTTGTTTAAGTTATTTTAGTTCAACTCATGTTTTACAATAGTGGCTCAGATAAAGTATAGTTTCATACACAATATGACCATAAAATGTTGAAGGTGTTCTACATTTTGTTAACATTTTGTTAAGTTTATAACTCAAGGTATATTCAAATACCTTGAGTTATAAACTTAACAAACTTAACACATATTAAAGTCAAGAAAGATTTGAACTCAGAATAAAATAATTCAAACTTGTTGTTGCGCTACATCAAGTAGCTAAATACATAAAATTGATTAACATTATTATTATTATTATTAGCACCGCGTCTTACTACCCGTTAGGGTTATACGCACTTACGCTAATGTGTAATGGTAGGGTGATTGTGAGATGAAATGAAGGACCTACAGTTTAACGTGGAATCCGAACCACGGTGGAGACCTGGCATTCCTCACATTCACAAGATGTCTTGTCAGAGGTGAAGGAAGGGTTTGGTAATCAGATAAATCTTTGCCGGGACCGAGGATTGAACCCCGGCCGCCAGCATAGAAGTCTGACACCTTACCCCTAGACCACCAGGTCACCAATTAACACCCTTGGTGTAAATTAATAACAAGGTGAAAGTCAAAGTCGTTTAGTAGACATAATTATTAATATAATTAGATGAGGTGTCAAAACGTGAAATTAAGTGACATTTTGAGATTATAATGAGAACATAATAATATAGTAAAAATATAAGAATATGAAATAAATTATATAGTTAAAATGATCAGTATAAATAGACTGAGTGGAATTTATTTCATAAAAGTAAAATTTTATGAAATTAATTCTAATAATAATAATAATAATAATAATAATAATAATAATAATAATATTAATAATAATAATATTAATAATAATAATAATAATAATAATAATAATTAGCACCGCGTCTTATTACACGTTCGGGCTATACACTTTAAGTACTAATTCCTCTAATGGATTAGGAATTGAGTAGGTTGAATTATATGAAGTGAACCCGCATTTGCATGGAGGGAGAGTGGAAAACCATTTAGGAAAAACCACCCCCAGTTCACCCAACCAGGATTCGAACCTCGATCTCCCTGTCCGCGGCAGTCGAGCTCAACATGACAAGCGCGTTAGCCAACTACGCCACCGAGGCAATCCCAATTCAGTGATACTGAAGGGTGAAAATCCTCTCTATCTTGCTTCGTTTTAACCATGAGTTTATTATTAGATGCTTGCGTTGATTTCCAGCAGCTGGTACAGTTTTGAATATGCTACAAAAGATACATACCTGTGTAAGAGTTGGCTTTTATTCAGTAAAAAAAGTATTGATTAAGTTTTCAAAAGGAAATTTTTAGGTAAAAAACATCACACTAAATTCAGGCCAATATGGTGCATATAAGAGATAAACCACTTTCTCTAGACACCTACACAATATTCCAATTAGTGCATAATGATCACTCTTAGTCAGTTAAAAACCAAATAACGAAAAGAGGACAAGGACTATACACTTCAGGTCCACTGCAGAACTCCTAAAATATTTTCAGTGACATATGCTAGTTATGTAAAGGATATCTGCTAGCGCGCCATCAGAGACAAGCCCAAACTCCCGGCAGGCTTGCAACAACAACCCTGCCCTGGCGTGCAGACGCAATGTCCCCAACATCTCCAGCACACGTTCAAACTGCCCGAGTGACAACATCACTAGCATGGCCTGATGCTGAAACAAGATGCACACGCACTCTTAAATTTAAAATATTTGTCTCTAATGATTTTGAAAGTGCTTAATGCAAGCAGTTGATGTATTTATTATAATAAATTAGGATTTATTTTCTTATTTTGATGTAAAACAATGTGTAATTTCGAAGTCTTATTTCAATATGTAATCCCTTGTTCCTTGATGTCAAAGTTGGTTGAAGACCAGCTGTTGATTTATTTCCTGGTCCTCAACCAACTTTGACATCAAGAAGAAAGGGATTATAAGACTTTGAAATTAAACATCACTTTACATCGAAATAAGAATATAAATCTTAATTTTAAAACATTATATATTATGATTATCTATTATTTATATTTTATTCCTTGACTTTTGCATTTATACTTTCGTATTATTATAAATTTTTATCAATATTTATTGTTTATAATCATAACATTTAAACTTACATCTAACATTCAATATGCCATGTAATTACTGAGTTTGACATATCTTATTGCTACACTCTTAATTTGTGTAAAGTGTCCCAATAAGGTCAGTATCCAATTTAGTGTCCCAATAAGGTAATATCTATTTCCGATTGTAATTCATCATTTTTTATTTAGTTAAAATAGTTTCATAAGCACTTAAATTTTTTTTATATGTTATGATGATCATTTTAATTTGAAAATCATTTTTCGATTCTTAAAATTTCCTAATCAGTCAATTTTTATTGCACTTTTAATCCTTTGTTTATCTAAAATTTCAACTGTTACAGTATGTTAAAAAACATTTTTATCTAACTTTTTATATTTCAATTTCAGAATATTTTTTTTAACACTAGTCAATCTTTTATTAGTCTTTAATCCTTTTTTGTAAAATCTATTTATAAATTGTTAATGCATTTTCATTACTTTCGTCCATTTTCTACATTAAAAATATTACTAGTACATCAATTTTCAAGTCTTATTATTTTGTATAAAACTAAATGCTCAACATTGAGCCTCAATTATTAATCATTTATAATAATTATTTCAAAACTAACACAAATTTATTTAAAGACTAAGATTATGTTTATTTATTTTAATTCTCTTTCAATTATTATTCA
Source organism: Timema californicum (assembly GCA_902141385.1). Taxonomy (NCBI): domain Eukaryota; kingdom Metazoa; phylum Arthropoda; class Insecta; order Phasmatodea; family Timematidae; genus Timema; species Timema californicum. The sequence goes on along the minus strand of CABFOW010000044.1, from coordinate 249,440 downwards.
TCATTTAACTGATATTTTAACCAAACAATACTCACAATAGTGATAAATAACAAAATAAATATTTAAGTCATTAAATTTAGTTATCTGTAAAAAATCTATTAAATAGGTAATTAGGGTGAAAAATTATTTGAGCAGTCCAGTAGTCACGTACTTCTGAAACCTTAGCTCAGTCGGTACCATGTCTGTCTACTGAGTTAAGGGTCCCGAGTTTGATTCTCTGCATGGCCAAAAAATTTATCATTTGTGAAATGTGGATTTACCCTTTCACATTGATGAATTAATGACCGGGGACTGGGTGTTGTGCCTGTCCTAGTATTAAGTTAGATCATAAGGCATATGAAGTTAAGACAGGCTTAGCGAGCCGGTAGTGGAAACAATATGGTTTGAATAAAAAACTGACTCAGTCAGGCCACAGGCTGGAAACAGTAATGGATGTAAAAAAAGGTGCTCATGAACAGGTGTTCAATTTTGGTTGGTATCGTCACCCCTTAAATAAACCCTATCATTCTATTGTCTGTTTCTCACAAAATGTTGACCTTGAAATCTTAAGGTTGTCACAAGTTTCTTACTGCCAGATTTTCCAAAAGAAATTCCCATTTTTTCAACCAGCTTAGATTAAAGAAAAGAGTAATAACATTTCATTTTTTATCAAAATGATTGGTGTGAAATCATGTAAGTTATGTTTAAACAAGATGATTTAATACCAATGAGACCCGCCTCGGTGGCGTAGATGGCTAACGCGCTTGTCGTGTTGAAGCTCGACTGCAGAGGACGGGGAGATCGAGGCTCGAATTTTCAACCTTCCCAATTCCTAATCCATTAGCGTAATTAGTACTTAAAGCGTATAACCCGAACGGGTAGTAAGACGCGATGCTATATATTATTATTATTATTAATACCGATGAGTAAATACATCTTCTGTCACTGCACAACCCTAGTTTAAGGGGTAATAAAATATGTTAAAATAAGTGTGCTTAATTTTTCATCCATCCAAACACCTATTTTAAAATTTCAGTTAAATGTCCCAAATTAATGAATTTTCCTGTTTTTTTCCAGATACCAAATTTTCCCTGAAATTTCCCGGCTCTCCCAGATTTCCAGGTGTGTGGCAACCCTGAATTCCCCCTCAAGCAATATCTATTTCACTCTCTTTTTCACTTGCAAACCACCATATATATGTATGAGTCAGAGACAGTCCTTTTGAACATTTGTTTTTCTCTGACCAGTTAAAAACCCTCACTCACCCCTTCTCCATTCCACTCGACATTCCCCTCCCTGCCGCCAAGTGATATAATAGAACCAATCACCCCATTGTCTGCAACTCAGCTTACAACTTTTGAGAAATTTATACTTTACTTCTCACCCACATAGTTAAAAAGATTGGCGAAAATAATTATGTTGACCATGGATTGGTAAACGGCCCAGCTTTAATAATGTTTATAAGTGGTTTAAGCCAACAAAATTTAAGACAAATCTAACAACCAGAACTCACACCATTGATTTGTCATTTGAGGCTTAGATGAATGTGAATTAACATGATATTAACAATCTTATAATTTAGTTTCAATTTATATTTTATATGCAACTAAAGATTTGATGTTAGAAAAATCATAATTGAATATAAAAAAAATATCAATTAGGGAAAAGTTAATCTCTTAGGCTTAAGTATGTTTTCTAAGATTTAGATTCACGATTTGTAGAAAAATGTAGATTCATTCTTGAGAAAAAGTTGGTTCAACCTCTATTTAGTTTTTTAAAACAGGCTCAAATTTAAGATTCATTATAATAAAAGTTGGACTTAAAACTTAAAATACCAGTCAGGTGGGACGACAGCAGAACTTTTAGAGTCTCTCACCTTGTGGTCCAAGGTCCATAACCGGTCCGCCCATTTCCTCATTACTTCTTGAGTCTCTGGCTGCGGCAGGACCGCTTTAGCAAGCCACACTGCACGGTCCCACAAATTGTATGACATCAAGTATCGGCACGCATCCAGGCCCTTACCTGAGCACCCACAACATATATTTCATGTGTGACATTTTGATTTATTTGAAAAAGGTGGAAGTTTCAAATAAATATCCAAGTTAATTGTTTAATCAAAAAAAAGAATCAAGTCCACACAGACTGCTGTCTGTTGTAGGATTAAGACACAAGATATAGAACACTAAAGGAATAGATTTATTGGTCAGTTAGAAAAATCAATTAATCTACTTTCATGTGTTCATACATCAATCTATGTGTTATGCAGGAATTTTTTTAAAAATACTGATGGTTTCAATTTTGGTATCTATTATATAAATAGAGTGAAAAACCTTTTGTCAATGTTGCACTATTATACATTTAAATATTAATGGTCTTATAAAGGTAATTTCAACTGTGATCATCGATCCTACTCTAAGCATAATAATGCTACAGTCAAAAGAATGCACAAGAGTTGTGTACACCTTTTCTATGGGTAAATGAAAAACCACCATGGGGCAGCACCACAGAGAAAAAGAGTTGTGCCGTTTCCTGGCAGTTGGACAGGGACTGGTAAATTGGTTGAAGACAAAGATGGACACTAGGTTATTTAGCAATTGCATTGTATCAAGTTTTTGCTATACATGATGAATTGTTCCAATAGTTATAATGTGTTAGGTATTTGCAATACATCAGTGTAATGCATTTCCATGTAGGTTGGCTACCATGTGTGGTGATGTAATAAATTATCTGCTTCCCATCATGCCCCATCCTAAATGTCTATTGAGAATCTTATCAATAGACGGTATTCCCGACCAAACCATTCACGCAGGCAGTAACATTAATTCAACTAAGTCGTGTTCTTATTCAAGCCGTCCTTACCATGATACGAATGTAGCAATCAGAAAAAAGTTCTTCAATTGTAAACGTATGCACAACAAACTTGAGGCAACTCTGAGAACATTTAAGGATTTTAATAACGTAGGGCGTGGTCTATGAAAAATCAACCATATAAACACAAATGGCGGTCATAGGAAACATGAGTAGTTTCGACAATAATGAAGAAACCTGGTCGTCACATGTGGAGCGATTCGAACTATTTGTCGAATGTAATAGTATAACTAATGTGAAGAAAGTAAGTACATTACTGAATGTAGTAGGCGTGAAAACTTTTAATCTTTTATGAGATTTATGTACACCTGACAAGCCATCAACAAAAAGCTATGTGGATCTAATTAAAATTATCCAAGAACACTTATATCCTAAACCATCTTTTATTGCCGAAAGGTATAAATTTAGTTTAAGATCACAGCATGAGCATGAAAGTGTATCAGATTATATCGCTAGCCAAAAACAAATGTCAAAGCATTGCTAGTTTAAAGAATCATCTGATTATTTACAGGATCGTCTTGTAAGTGGATTGAGAAGCAGCTCTATTAAGCAACGACTTCTAGCGGAGAGACAACTAGACTATGAGAAGGCAGTGCTTATTTCAACATCTTTGGAGGCAGCTGAGAAGGATGCAGCGTCACTGGCCTTTGGACATAACACCGGTGGAACAACTGATCGTCAATCCCAAATTCTTCCAATGTCAAAAAAGGAAGTAAGAAAAGGCGGTATCAGAGAAGTGAGGTGTTATTGCATTGGAAGAAACGGTCATTTAAAAAATGAATGCCATTATAAACAGTATGAATGCCGTGTATGTAAGAAGAAAGGTCATTTGCAAAAGGTGTGTCGATCGAAACAGTTGGGTAAGTCAAACAATTCTAATAGGGCTACTCATACGATTGCTAGCAAATTTCACAGAGAGAGACAAAAGTATGACAGTAATAAACATTTTGTGGGGTTGGGTGTGTTAAATGACAAAAGTGATGAAAACATTGACAATCAATTTTCTTTAAGAGGCAACCATTACCTCCTTGTCCATTGGCAGCAGTGTAAAGTGTGAACTGTGTTCTTCTTTTTATTGTAAAGGCCGTATTGTGTTTGTCTCCCTTTTATATGTTTCTATCCACCTAAGTTCCTATACCTTCTTCCAAATATAATATAATACAGATTCTAACTAAGAAATTACTAGTTATTTTATTTCTTGTTTTTAAGTTCACACCCTGAAGTTAAGAGGCATCAGCTACTGTAACTAACTTCAGTGTGTGACGTAAAGTTGAGTCAAAATTGCAATGTTTAGTCTTTTAAAATTAACTTCCTGCTCTCGAACAACCCAGAATAATGTAGATGTTTGATATGAGGCAGTTTCTGGTTCTCAAACATTCTATAAGCTTCTATACGTTTTCGCAAACTAAACCTTCTAGTAAGTTCTATTGAAATGAGATATAGCTCACGAGTGATGCAATTTCAGAGCCACTAGGGTGTCAGTCATTGTCACGGACGGACGTGTGCTCGGCTCTCGTGCAACATGGTATTTTTCAATAAAAATTATCATTAATCATCATTGAATAAACTAAAATCATCTTTATCTGATGTTCTTTATTTCTATCACAAAAAAGTGAAGCCCAATGTCGGGGAATAATAATAACTATTATGTAAGATAGAAAATGGCGCACAAAGTGGAAGCAGCTAAGAAGTGTTAAGTGACGTTACGAGAGCATTACAAATTGGCAGCATACAGTGGGGTGTTATATATTGGTACCCAAACCTGTGGGCAGATATATAACGTTACTATTTGCTCCCAACTAGGGGCAAGCCATGAAGGAAGTTACACCTTTTAGAATAAATGTTCAGGTGGAAGGGAAATAAATTCCGTTTGAAGTAGACACAGGTGCAGGGGTATCTGTAATCTCTGAAAATTATTATCTGGATAAATTTGTCGCTTAAAATTGCATCCAACTGATTTAATCTTAAATTCATATATAAATGAACAAATTATTCCTGTGGGTGTTATAAATGTAAATGTTCAATATCAGGATTTGTCACACAAAATGGAATTATTTGTAATTAAACATGGAGCTAATCCATTACTAGGACGGGACTAGATTAAGGAACTAAAAGTACAATTAATGATTCCAGAAAACTAGCATAGTGCTAATAGTGTAAAGGCAGATAGGGTACAAACAGAAATGATACGGATGTAGCAATCAGAAAAACTATTTTGAGTTGATTATATATTCAATGATTATCACACCCGTCCACATATACATAATACTGGTTCCTCAAGTAAGGTTTGGGACTAAAACCCATGGATGTTATACAACAAAATTCAAATGGGCCCAGCACAAATGTAGTAACCAGAGTCATCACATACACTGGTATCGTTGTTGCAAAGCAATAGATAGCTCCTAAGCGGTACATTGAGTCAGCATCGACCCGTTACACAATAAGAGCAAGTTGTGGTCATTACACAACGAAAACTGTGGGTATTACAAAGCTTGGCAGTCAGAGGTAGCTTTGAATCACCAGTAAATACTTCCCCTACTTTGGCATTAGGAGAAACTTCAACCTTACCAGAATTCAAACCAAGAAATACTACATAGATAATATGTGGTGCTACTTGCTTTGATGGCCGCATGGTCTAACACACTACTCTCGCGTTAGACTAGACTGCTGAAGACGGGGAGATTGGGGTTCGATCCTGAGCAGGTGCCACAGAGGGTGGTTTTTCCTAAATAGTTTTCCACTTTCTTGTCATACAAGTGTAGGTGCACTTTCTCCCAATTTTAAAACCTTCCTAATCCCTAGACCATTAGTGTAATTAGTACACAGGCATATCACCCAGACAAGTAGTAAGATGCGGTGAAAAAAGAAAGCGGGGGGTTGAGAGGGGNGTGGGGGGGGGGGGGGGGGGGGGGGGTACTTCAAAGTATTATTAATATTGTTCACAGTTGCTTCAAGTTGATGAGAAATCTAGACGGGCATAACCTAAACATTTACTGTAAAACTTGATAGAAAATGTCTTCAATATCTGTGCATACTGTCTTTCTAGCCATACTCTCATAAGTAATAAATAATAATATATTATCATTTTAGAAAAACTTCTAAAGTTGAGAGTAAGAAGCGATATTTATTTTAGGATATAAGACTAAACTATTTTTTCAAAATATATTTGTTCGAGTTACAATATTGACACAAATGATAGAGTGATAGCAATGTAGATTAAACATTAGAAATGCTAAGTTGAAAGATTATTTTCGCTTTATGAGGTAATTGTATTATATTTGGAAGAAGGTATAGGAAAGGTGGACAAACACAATATGGCCTTTACAATGAAAAGAAGAACACAGTTCACACTTTACACTGCTGCCAATGGACAAAGAGGTAATGGTTGCCTCTTAAAGAAAATGAATGAAACCTAGGTCGGGGGATTGGGCGGTGACGATCAATTTTCTTTAAGAGGCAACCATTACCTCTTGTCCATTGGCAGCAGTGTAAAGTGTGAACTGTGATCTTCTTTTCATTGTAAAGGCCATATTGTGTTTGTCCACCTTTTATATGTTTCTATCCACTTTTTCTATACCTTCTTCCAAATATAATATAAGTTGAAAGATTAGAATACTATAAAAATTAAGATGTCTTGAATAAATTGAAAGTAAATAGTTTTAGAAAACAGAAACAGAAACAAAATAAAAATATATATTTATACAAAGTGAGATATTCTGTATAATAGAGTTTTGATAAATGAAGTTTGAAAATTTGAATTAGAAAGAGTTATAATTTATTTGATAAGTAGTTTAATGTGATTACATTGATTGATTCCAAATTAGTTACTTGAATAAGTTGGAATTGACAATGACAAAAATAATTAATTATTAATAAATAAAACGATAGAATAGTAGAAAAATAATAGACAACTAATAAAAGTAAAAACATGTACACATATTTACACACACTCTAATATTTTAATGTTATGATAGCATCTTAATAGTAGTCTTACTAATACTACTTCCTGAGGAAGACTACTATTTTATCATTTTATTTACTACAAACTGTTTTTGCACAGTGTACATTATTTCATACATAATAAAACATAATTGAAAAATGAGGCTGTTTTATTAACTAACACAAGTAGGGATTGTAAAAATTAATAAAATGGGTCATAAGACTGTTATCCATTCATTAAAATATTTATAAATTATAAGTGAAAGTAAGGTTATGATATAAAAAGATTATTTGGATATGAATCCTTAATAACTTTAGTATGTATATTTGAGCAAATAAGAAATAAAGGGTTAAAAAAATAACTAAGAGATATATTATTGAATTCACAAGTGAAGATTCTATACAATGCAGCGACCTAATACATTCAATTACACATTCTACAATCTAATTACCTGCCTCGGTGGCGTAGTTGGCTAACGCACTAGTCGTGTTAAGCTCGACTGCTGAGGACGGGGAGATCAAGGTTTTGAATCTTGGTCGGGTGAACTGGAGGGGGTTTTTCCTAAATGGTTTTCCACTCTCCCTCCACTCAAATGCGGGTTCACTTCCTCTAATTCAACCTTCCCAATTCCTAATCCATTAGCGTAGTTAGTACTTAAAGCGTATAACCCAAACGGGTAGTAATACGCGGTGCTAAATATTATTATATTATTATTATTACAATCTAATTTCCTGATGATGGCAATCAGTTGCCGAAATGTGTTGAAAACAAACTGATTCAAGACTGCCAAGTCAGCGTCTACTAAAAAAGGAGCAAGAAACTGTTTCTACAAGTTAGGACTTTGAAATTTCTTCCATTACTTTACAAACTTTTAATTAATTTTAAATATTGGCAAATCATAATATTATATATCACAGCATTTTATGACATTTGTAATATAACCTGATTAATACCTGAAATTAGTAAATCGTTTCAATGTATTAACAATTTTTATGATTGTTTACAAGCTTCACTTGTGAATTCAACAATATCCACCTTTCCTGTACCTTCTTTCAAATATATATTACATCCAAAAAGCGAAAAGAGGTTTTCCTTAAAGAGATATATTATATATATTCACATTTATGTCCATTTCCTTTGTTTGTCCTTTATGTTATTTGTTCCTTTTACATTTTATTATCTTAATGTCATAATATTCTCTACCAATTTTTTTTACTCCCTTTTGTGTTTTTTTGATTACTTCTTTAAGGAAGTTGTGTTGCTTATTTCACACTCCTCCCTTATGAGTTTCAATAGAATGAAACCTAGGTTGAGGGATTGGGTAGTAACAATCGATTTTCTTCAAGATGCAGCCATTACCTCTTTGTCCAATGGCAGCAATGTAAAAAGTGAATTGTATTCTTTTTTCATTTCAAAAGCCATTATTGCGTTTGTTCCCTTTTATATGTTTTCTATCCACCTTTCCTGTACTTTCAAATTACTTCAAAAAGCAAAAAGAAGTTTTCCTTAAAGATATATATTACGATCTGTAATGTGTTATTTATAATTTATTAATACAGCAATTTCATTTTGACTTCAAAAGTGAGGAAAGAAGGCTATTAAAAGGCACACCCTTTCTTCAACGCTAGATACAATCAAATTAATTGTTTTTCTCATTTAATATGTAAAAAAATAAAGATGAAATTTAATAGTCATACCTTTATAATGAGAAAATTAAAATAATGAAAGTATTTATTCAAGTAACCAATAAATTGCAACAAAATGTATCCAGAACAATGTATGAAAAGTAGTAGTGGCAGCTATAAAAGTTTGACTATTTCATTAGGTCAGCCATTTCGACACGAAGTTAAATTTTTATTATTAGGGTCAAGGTACATCTATTTTTAAAAATATTTTTGAAGCACTGCATGTTGTGGAGATTATAAAATATTTCTATACGTAGCATTTGTTACATATTATCTAAGGGTGTGATTATAGGATACACTACAAACAGATTTTATCCTATAAATCATGAATTTTGTTTAAAAATATGAGTACTACTAAGAATTAGTGAGAAAATTTCGATTTTGTTTATACATATATATATATATAT
>CABFOW010000044.1:167371-240537 GCA_902141385.1 Timema californicum | reverse complement strand
TATATATATATATATATATATATATATATATATATATATATATATATATATATATATAAAATCACATCTTACTACTAGTTCGGGTTATACGCTTGTGTACTAACTAATCTATTGGTTTTAGGGATGAGGAAGGTTATATTTATAGGAAGTGTACCCACATTTGTGTGGAGGGATAGTGGTAGACCATTTTGGAAAAGTCATCCCCATTACACCTGATCGTAATTCAAAGCTCAAATCTCTTGGTCATAACCAGTCTAGTCTTCCGCGAGAATAACACCTTAGATCATGTAGCCCTGAAGTGGTTCTGTTTTATTTAATGAACTCAAAAATATGTAATAATGATTTATTTGAGATTGAAACCAATTTTGGTGCTTTTTAAATTGATTTCTCAAAAAAAGTTCACAAAATGTAGGTGTGTCTATTTATAATAATTTTTAACCAAAAATAAATATTTTATTTACCAACTTAAATACAAAAACCCAACCTTTTATCTAACAAATTTAATCATTTTATTTAACACAATAAGTGTATTTACTATGAATAGAATGGATCTATTATTTTATAAACCCGAATCTCCAATTTGCCCGCAAATCTCAAATCCGAATCTTGGAAAAAAATATGAACATGAAAAGCAATAGAAATATGATGGAATAACAGAAAATATAAATAATATATAAATGTTAACATTCTTTCTTCTAATTCATTTATTATAACATAACATTCAAGCATTCAGTTAAGTGTTAAATTATAGGTCTGGGGCCTGGTTGTTAAGTTCATCCTATAATTATTATAAACGTTTTTGAACCATAAATAAGCAGTATTAGAGCTCTAAAATAAATTTCACTTGAAAAATTGATTACTTTTTAAAAAAAAATTAAGTTTCAAATACAAAATTTTCTCAAATCCTTAAATCTCCTTAGGGGTTTGAAGGATTCGAAGGATAAGAGGTTGCATCTGTAGTAGCTATCATTATCATATATACTGTGCTTCATGCAAGTAAAGTGGAGCTGTACGTACCTATGAGACAAAGCAGCTGGACACCTTCCCAGATATTTCCATTGGCGATAAGGTTGGTGGCCACCAGCTTGATGGTACTTTGGGCTGCTCCCGTTGACTGGATGGTGGCGACAAGACATGCCCTGTGGAACAATCCCATATCTTCCTTAATCAAAAAAGAAGTTGAACTTTATATTTTTGGTACAAAATAGTGCTATCATTAGCTACTAGAAAAATTAACTGGTTAACTTGTGGATGAAGGAAGAGGATGAATTTTAGAAATAGGTCAAATCCACTTTTTCCTCCAATTCAAATCTTTGAAAAAATAATAAACATAGGTTAACTTTCCTACAATGGTTTGATTTTCCCCCTTCCATTCTGATTTTGTGTAGATTAATTCTTTAGTTGCTATAGAATATATGAATAGTAACCAAATGTTGACACATTTTGTTATAAGGTGAAGTAACATCAAGTAAGGTGGGAAATTAATGGTCTGGTTGTTAGGTTTGACCTATAACTATTTTGAAATGAATCACTACTCACTAATAAATATAATACAGTAGAGTCTCGGAAACTTGACACTTGATAACTCAACATTCTGTGTAACTCAACATGTGCAAACACACGCAGTTGTTGGCACCAGTCATCCCAATCCAAGGTCATTCAACTGTGTAACCTCTCAGTTTGTTTGTGTAACTCGAGTGGTACAGTCGTGCTGTGGGGTTTTTACAAGTTCTGTGTTTGTTAGTTTTCCAATTCACAAACATGTTATTTGAATCAATACAATATTATATGCACAGTACTGTACTGCATTTCTGTATATTACACATATGTATGAACACCATCATATTTACACATGATATATTGTACCGTATGTATATTACTGTTACTGTACCATACAATACTAAAGTACAGTACAACTGTACCTATACTATTCTATACTGTACAGTGATTCATCCTTGTTTAGTAAACATGACATAGTAAACGTGCATCTTATGCAAGTTCATTCGTAAAACTCAACATTTCAATAACTCGACACCATCTCAGTCCACATTAGGTCAAGTTTCCAAGACAACTGCATCTCCAAAAATAGTTCAGGTTTAAAATATGAATATATTTTGAACATCTAATCTTATTTTTTTACATCCTCAAATCTTGAATTTTCTCAAGGAGTTAAGTGGTTTGAAAATATAAAAAATCCATTTCTAATTTGTAGTAGTCTAGCAAAGTCTAAATCTGAGAAGTATTTAAATCAAAGTTGAAGTTTCTGAATCTTCTTACCCCACTCACTACCCCTGGGTAGTATCTTGTAGATTTAATAGAAACTTGCACTAACTTGATGGCATCGGTGTAATAGTTGGTGTTCTCTAGCTCCGTCTCTAACAGCAGCTGCACAGCCCGATCCATTTCGCCCAGAAGAATCAGCTGCTCTATTACCATCTTGGTGTGCTTGTAGTCTCCCCGCTTGCTCTCATGTAAACTCACTCGCTCTAGTTGTAGCCGCTGAAATACACCGTAGTAGGATTAGAATGGGCCTGGACAAGCTGCAGCCTACAAGCTTCTGATGACCAATAAGGTTAGTTATTTTACTTTGGATTTGATAGATGTGTTGACTTTTGTAATACCATAAATTATTATACTTTCAGCCTATCCTATAGTAGGGGTTTGCAAGCTCAAGTATTTTTTAATTTGAGTCTTAGTTCTAGGAAAGCTCCAAGGATCAAGTTGAGTCAAGCTTGATGTAATAAATGTACAATTAAAAAAATTGGTAATTAAAAAAATTTATATTTATGCTAATTCAAATTTGTTTTAAATGTTTAAAATGAAAATGAGAAATATAAGCCTATTTAGAACAAAATAAAATATGTCCACTACACATTTCATAACCAACATCCAGACGGGCAAAGAGAAGAGTAAATAATGTGTCATCCATAAAAAAAACTCAGATAAATAGCCTTATGCTATTATAACAAACTCAAACAAGTATAGAAAAGAGTATATTCCGTTCACGATAGGTTTTTACCTGGATGACAGTTCGAAAATCATATGTTTAGGTTTTGGGTTGCCAACACTTTCCAACACTTGTAAAAGATCACAGTTTTGTTATAAATGTAAAGATCTTTAATTACCTGTTATATATTACATTTAAAATAACGCCAACTTAAGTTTTCTCATACTATTTCATTTTTTTAAATAATTTCTTTTTATCTTTCTTCTTTTTATTTTTATTTTCATTATTAATTATGTTTAAAAGTACTTATTTTTGTTTTGGAACGTTATTGATTATGTTTAATACAGTGCACACATCAATACCTTTTAATACAGGCATCGTATTTGCTTGGAAAATGGAAAATTCTTGTCAATTTTTTTACATACAATAAATGATTTTATGATTATTTTATCGTATTTTGAAATATTTAACTGAATAAAATATTTTCATCAACTGCGTGTCTGCATCATTGTAAAAAACTTACTTACCGTTATGTTCATTCATATGGTTTAGATTCGTCAGTTGCCATTTTGAAGCTATGTTAGTTAGAAGTTTTTGTGAAAGTGGTGTGAATATTTTTTTAAGTGGAGTAAAACTATAAATAAAATATGTGTCCGACCTCAAATAAATTTATAAATAATTTTGTCCTAAATTACTGTGGTTAACTATCACATTAATATATTACCATCTGTTTTCATTACAGTCATCCAAAGTGATAGATGTCAGCTGTTGGTGTAGTGATATATTAGGGATTACTTTTAGTAACATTTTGAGCTGTCATCCAGGTAAACTTAGCTCGTGAATGAATTATAAATAATGTGTCATTCATCTCAAGACACACAATACAGCACAGTATTTCCAACATGAGCCATACTGATATTGTGCTGTATTGTGTATCTAATGTCAAAGAACACCTTATTTATCTTATAAAATTATCATGAATTTATTGAGTCTATATAAAATGTTAAGAGCAAACCTGAGTTTATATTAAAATTTTATGCTCGAGCCCAAAGTCCGAGTACTTGTACCAGTTGCCAGGATGTTGAGAAGAGTTAATATGATTGTTTATATTACTATATGAAAGTATACATATGATTTTAAAAACTCTACCAGAGCCAAAAATATTTGTTCTGAGGAGGAAGAACTTAACAAACAATGTAAACAACTCCAAGGATTTCACAGCCCGAACATACCCTAAACACATAGTCAAGAGTCCCATTCAATCAAGAGTCTACCAAGAAACAACCTTCCAATGACAAACCGCTCACCCACAGTATTATGAAGGCCTATAAAAGCTTGGATTCATCCTAAACACAGGCTACAATATCATCACCTCTCACATGAAATCTTCACAACAGTGCTCTAAGAATCACATTCAAACACCCCACTAATCCCCACAACATTTTGGTTCACCTTAAATTGTCCGACCCATTCACAAACAACAACAAACAACATCAGGCCATAGGTTCCTCTATCTATGCCAGATGAAGTACTTACAAAATTCACCAACCTTCCACCTCATTCAACAGCACACTCACATAAATGGAATACCCCATGAAAGGCCACTGTGACTTCTCCACAGAAAATCTTATATACCAGCTACAAAGCACCTACTGCATTGCTGAACACATCGGACAACGAATGAATGGTTGCCATTTTGACACCAATCACAACGACCCTGACAAGACAGTAGCACTCCATGCCCAAACAAATAATTTAGATTTTGACTCATACTATAGAGAGTTATACAAGCCCTTTCCAAGAGTTTTAATGCATGCCAGCTTCGTAAGTGAAAGCTTGCTCACCAAAATATAACCAAAATCCAGGCACCCCTTTGGCCTCAACCTTAGATAACCTTCTCTACTTTCTGTCCAAGCAAGCCTACTCACACCAGTCAGTCAATTTAATATAAATAATAATTTAATAACTATCCATTAATAAAATATAATATAAATACAAAATTTTATCCATCTATCAAGGGCAAAGAAACAAGTTTCAACAGGCAACTGCAAAATCCAAGCTCAAACTTTTTTTTTTTGTGAATTAGTGAACAGGCGGAAACAGTATCTAAGTGACTATAATCTACCTCTATATTCCATTCACGGTAGGAGTTACTCTCTGAAAGGTCTTTTTTCCTACCAATATACTACTGTATAGTAGATTTATGGTAGGGAAAAAGGCCTTTCAGAAGTCAATTCCTACAGTGAATGGAATATAGACATGCTGCCATAGTCCAGCTGTGTTTTAATCTCTTTTGCTGAAGAAGAGGACTGATGTACCCCAAATGGTAATTGTGAACTTTGAGGCCTACAGTTATCTGGTAAGTTTGTAGGCCTTGCCCTTCTATCCTCCTTTTAATGTTTAATTTAATAAAGCTTTTTTTTTGTGGGGATGTGTAAGCCTCATATCTCAATAAAACGAGAAAAAAAAAACTTTATCTTGTCTTTAAAGTTAAAAATGTATCTCAAAAATTCGAGAAATTTGAAGAAAAAAAAAATGAAAATCATATAACTGCCTTAAGAAATTTACAAACCAAACAGAGAATTTATTTCTAATAATACCATACCTTCCCAAAAATAGGCAGCACTCCAGCCCCTTCCCACTCCCATGAAAAAACATCCTTTGTTAAGAAATGTTTTGGTTATAAATATTGTTTTTTAATATAGAACTTTCACATTATAAGCTATTACACTACAAAATTAAACTATAAATGGTATATATTGAAACTACCTCCTATTTATTAATCGCATTTAAAATGTGTATGAGCAATATATTGTGTTTGAATGAACCAGAAGATATTCCAATGCAAGTGCCAGCTCAAATGTCTAAACGAACTCTATAAACTATCTATTTACTTTTATAAACATAATTTACATTTTTTTACTCTCAAAGGAGATTTTCTTGCCTCATTCTCACATCTCAATATAAAGTGGTTCTCGCACATTCCTATTTTTTTTTTGCTAGCAAAATTAGTCGAGGAAGCCTTCATAAAACATGATTCGGAAACCAAACATTACAAGGACAGGGCGAGGAGGGTTAATTTTGGGAAAATATCTTGGCATTCCATTGAAGAACATGTGGGAGGTAAGACATTGAAAATTAATATGTGGAAACAACATTCTAAACTTTAACGAGAAGAATTTTAGCTTCAACTATTTAACTATCAAGAAAAGAGTTTTTAGCTATATTTTATTTTGCTATCAATGGAAATGTGAGCTATCAGTAATTCCTATTTTAAGGGAATTTTTCAAAGCAATACTTCTGATCCTGTCAAGGTGACGAGTGAAAAGTTACCTGGTATGTGTAAGGCTCGCACAGCACATCGTAGCAAGTATCCAAGGGTTGTAAGTGAGGGTAGCGGTTGATACGTTTGGTGTCCAGGACCGAGGGGGACCCCATGCTCACTAAGTCCCCTCCTGTGGAATGTTCCGCCATGTACACCTTGTTGCTGAAATGGTCAACCACTTACTTAGTTCCCGTATTTAATCCTGCACAACATTTTGTTATTACTTCAGCTGGATCTAATCCACTTTCTTTCAAATCCAAATCCTCATTTCAATTATGAACAGTGAATCTCAAATTCCAATATTAGAAAATATGGTAAGCATAAGAGGTTAACACATTGGTTTATTTCCCCAACAACCTATCAGTTTTGATTTTGTTTGAAATATATTATAAAGTCGCTATGGAAAATAGTAGATAAATGTAAAAGGCAGAGGAAAAATGGATAGGAACAAATAAAAATGCACAAACACAATATTACCTTTACAGTGACAAGAGGAACACAGCAACATTCAGACAAAGAGGAGCACACTTTACACTGTAGTTAATGGACAAAGAGGTAATTGTAGCCTCTTAATGAGAAATGATTACTACCACCAAATATCTAGACCTAGATTCTTAGCGAGAGAGTGTAAAATGAGCAACGTAATTTCTTAAATGAGGAAACCCACAAAGACGAGAAAACAAAGACCTTGGTAAATAATGATAGGACATATGAATAGGGGTGCATAAAATTAAATAGCAACATAAAGAACAAACTCTTGAAATAAATTATATAACAGCCAGTATCTTATTCGAAGAAGCCACCTGTGGTTGGTGGAAGGGTATTTTAGAAATCATTTTATTTTAATGAGGAATGTTTTTTATATACAAATATCACTGTGTATTACTACCTGTTTAGTGTTTAGGTTATAAGCATATTTAATGGGGTAGGGATGTAAAAGGAACCATTTTAGAAGTAATCTACCCATATTCAAGTGGATGGAGAGTGGAGAACCATTTAGGAAAAACTACTCTCAGTAAACACGACTGGGATTCAAACCACGATCTCTCCATATTCAGCAGACCAGTTTAACAGGTTTTATAGCTATTAATAACAAGAAATAATAGATTAAAAAAGTTGTTAACCTATTGTATCACAATTATTATTGCTCTGCAATAATTAGTCATGTAATTGTGGTATAATACCATTTGACATTTTGCTAATTATGATAAACAATATAATATTTGAATTTTAAATTATATTATAATGCAGTTTTATAAGGATTTTAAAAGTGTTTTAAAGTGTTAAATTTGTTGAATGATTAATGGGAATGAAAATTGATATATAAAGTTAAAACATGTGTACAAAGAGGGAGTAAAATTTAAGGTAAAACAACCTTAGTGTTAACTTGACAGAGCATTTTAGACATTTAGATATTAAATCTTGATGTAGTAATAATAGTATTTAGCACCGCGTCTTACTACCCGTTCGGGTTATACGCTTTAAGTACTAATTACTCTAATGGATTAGGAATTGGGAAGGTTGAATTAGAGGAAGTGAACCCGCATTTGCGTGGAAGGAGAGTGGAAAACCATTTAGGAAAAACCTACCCCAGTTCACCCGACCGAGATTCAAACCTCGATCTCCCCGTCCTCAGCAGTAGAGCTCAACACGACAAGCACGTTAGCCAACTACACCACCGAGGCGGGTTTGATGTAGTAGCTTAGTTTTAGTTAGCTAAATGATTTTTTTTTA
This sequence comes from Timema californicum, assembly GCA_902141385.1. Classification (NCBI taxonomy): domain Eukaryota; kingdom Metazoa; phylum Arthropoda; class Insecta; order Phasmatodea; family Timematidae; genus Timema; species Timema californicum. The sequence goes on along the minus strand of CABFOW010000044.1, from coordinate 232,531 downwards.
ATCCGCATCGTGTCATACTATCACTTCAGGTTATATGCATATGTACTAATTAAACTAATGAGTTTGATACAAGGAGGGTTGAATTCAGAGGTGGTGTACCAAAATTTGTGTGATGGGAGAGTGGAAAACCATTTAGTAAAAACCTCACTCAATACACCTGACTGAGATTTGAACCCTGATCTCCCTGTCCCCGGCAGTCTAATTCCCCTCACCTTAGACCATGTGGCCAGCAAAGTAGGTGTAATAATAAAAATGGTTTGAATATTGAGTTAATTACTTGTGAAGTTTTCTTTGAAAAAATGCATAAGAACTTGTATTTTACATCCATTATTGTTTCCAGTCTGTAGCCTGGGTCAGTTTCTTATCCAAGCCATATATTTTCCACTACCGGCTTGCTAGGCCTGTTGTAGCTTCATGTACCTAATAATCTAACTAGAGGCTAGGACAGGCACAGCATACAGTCCCGGGACTTTAATTTATCAATGTGAAAGGGTACACCCATATTTTCATCAATTATATATTTTCAACCGTGCCAAGAATCGAACCCGGGACCCTTAACTCAATAGGCAGACACGCTACCGACCGAACTAAGGTGTTGGACTGTTATCTTTGAGGACTAAATATGTGTGTGTGTGTATATATATATATTTTGAAGCACCTACTTAACGCTTAACTTTGACAATGTGACTTTAATTGCATGAGCATGTTGAACTTAAACTTACACATGATGACTTGATGTACTAGGGTCCCAAATTAATCCAATATTTTTTATACATTGTGTAATTCTTTTTATTTAAAATAATATTTGCTTCAATTCGCAATCAAAAATTCTGCTTTGCAGATGTCTGAATTAAATTATAATTATTTATCTGTTGAAAGTAGTCTCTTTCTTCTTAAATGTGTGCAGCCATATGTTTGTTGCTTGTGCTTAAGACCAATCAACTAGTTTTGATACTACTGCAACATCATCTGGTCCAGAGAGTTGGACGTTGATGTCTACACACAATGTAATGTTAAAAGATTTTTGTGTTTTTTCTGAACAATTTTTACTCCAACATTGCTCAGAAAATATGATCCAGTATTATATTTCAAACCCACTCAATATTTAAATAATAAACAGTACTGACATGTTTTTGGATTCAAGCTTGGTGATCTGCAAGTAATATAGAGCCACAGTCCAAAAGTCCACCTCTGATTGGTCGGAGAGCAGTTGGGCCGCCATTAAACTTCTCTCGGCTGTTCCCAGAGGGCAGTGCTGTAGATACAAAAGGTCTTCTTCCTCAAGCATGCCAAGCTGTTCATGGACCTCTGAAATGACAATTTTGAAGTGTATATTATTTTAACGACTGAGAGAAATGGGTTCTAATCTTGGTGCAGACACATTTTAGTCTTAAATGTTTGTGTGTGTATCTTATTAGTATGATAAAACAAATATTTATGAATATCTACAATTATGTGTAATGTATAATCATGAAGAAGAATATTAATGAAGAAGATGAAAAAGTATAAAGAAATTAAAAGATAAGTTTGTTTATATTAAGGTCTATGCCAACTATTTTTACAAGTTGGCTAACTTCCCTTACATTGACCTATTTCATAATGTTTTTCAAACTTTCTAAGTCATTAGGAGTTATTAATATTTCTAATCATGGAGTTATAATAAATCTCTATAATGAAAACCTCTTTTCACTTTATGAATTAAATGACTTATATTTGGAAGCAGGTACCTTCCTTCAAATATAATATAATCATTGAGTTAGTTTCAGTACAGTATTTTCAAGTTATTTCCCTTGCATAACACTCCTTCCTGAAGAGTTCTGATATAACAAAACATAATTTGAGGAATTGGGCGGATAACAAATAATTTTCTTTTAAAGAAAGCAATTACCTCATTGCTGAGTGAAAGAAGTGGAAAATGTGTAGAAGTGTGTGAAGCTTAAACTTCAACTTGGCTGAGAAAAATATATCAACTTCAATTTCTCTTAAAAAAAACACATTCTGGCTTCGCCAATGAAAATATTAACAACTGAAATATATGTTCAATTACTGCAATTTTGAGCTCTTATGTAGATAAAAAATTATGATTCTTATGAAAAAATCTGAAGTAAATGAAATGAAATGTTGTGGAAATAGCTTGATTATCAGCAAAGAAAAAGAAATTGTGCAATAAAACATTTAAAAAATTATTTTAGTGCCTAAAGTGATATAAATAAGCAGAGTTTGATATTTTTTCAAGCATAAAACACTTAACAAAAATATTTGAACTACAATTCAGCTTTAAGAATATTTCACATATTCGAGTTTGCTTGAGATTGAAAAAGTGTGAATTGTGTACCCCCAGTGCTGGATTTAGACTAGGTGAAGCCCTAAATTATTAAAAGCTTAGAGGCCCCTTGTTAAAAAATTATACCACAAAGTCTCACAAACCTTGAAAACATTATACAAGTGGAAATTCTGATATTATCTCATTTAAATAGACTATGCTTACTATTACGTTTAAAAAATTGATTATTAAGTACATCAAGTGGAAGCTCGAAAAGGATGAGCCTACAAAACTTTCGATCTCGATCTTAGGTGACGAGCTCGGCTCGAAGCTCGGAATATGAGTACTTGCAGAGCCCTACCTAAAATTGAAATCATCAATTATGTCCTCAAATGATATTCTAAGTAGCTTATCACTTTCTATGCACATGATGTTAAGTGCCAACAGTTTTTGTTGAGACGTGGTTGCTCTCAATTCACTTTTTATTCTCTTTAGCTGTGAACATGACCTTTCTCCCAAAAAAGTGTTACCATCAGACATAAGAATAGTTGTAATATTGCTTTCACATTAGAAAAAACTACATGGACCTTATCTTGGAAGATGATTTGATACAAATCTTTGTGGTAAAATTATTGTTCTTTTCCTGGATAATTAAGCTTGACATAAGCATGGGAGTGCCTCAATTCACCTGTAAGGTCAATATCAATTTTGTTTGTCCTTGTCCCTCTTTCTTGTGCCTTCAACCATGTGAAATATGATGTACCTCAAAGAGCTATTTATGAATTACTAATAACAAAGAATATCCAAGAATTAAACCTGAGCCTATCCATAGTTTATGGCGATCATGATGAAATAGTGTGTGATATTTAAAGCTATTGTTACCTCGCAGGTGTGGTAGGGTGAAGCCATGTTGCATATTGAAGTCGAGGGTGTAATTGTCATTCCAGAACTGACCAGACAGTTGGAGCTGGAGGTTCATGATTGCCACATTAGGGAGCATTGTGTGGCAAAACAAAGGATCTGGAAACAGCAGATAAAATCACACTAAATAAGAAAATTCAACAAACACTACTCATAAAAATATCATAATTTATTACAATACTAGTGGTGAGCAAAGTTTCAAAAACTTATACTTTGCTGTAATGAATGAAAAGTTACCGCACTGGGGCATACAGGTTAGTGTTTGTTGTCTACTTCTGTAGTTTAAAACCAGTCCCTGCACTTAATTCGCATCCAGTGTCCTTTTCCTGTGTTTGTCCTTTATGTTATACCAGTTACATGTTCCTATCTGTGTGTCCTATCATTCTTTACAATTTCCCATTTTATTCCTCCCCACCCCTCCCCCCTCCAATCACTCTCCTCTTTTAGAAAGGTGTGTTGCCAGTTTCACACTCCTCCCTGATGAGTTCCAATAGAAAGAAACATAGGTCGGGGATTGGGCGGTGATGATCGATTTTCTTTAAGAGAGAACCATTACCTCTTTGTCCAATAGCAGACATGTAAAATGTGAACTGTATTCTTCTTTTCATTGTAAAAGCCAGATTGTGTTCGTCACTTTTATATGTTTGTATCTACCTTTCCTATGGCTATACCTTCTTCCAAATATAATACAATTACCTCATAAAGTGAAAAGAGGCTTTCCTTATAAAGATATAGACCCCTTCATAGAATTTTTCATTGACAGTTTTGGATTGAAGAAGGAATCCTAATGAATGGCTAATATAAACCCCAATTTTAGTGCATCATGTTGTGAATGGAGTTTTCCTTTTATGAACTTCAACATCCTCTGCCACCAAAATGTGAGTTGTGACATCCACAGAAGCAACAATAAATAAAAATCACAAGTCAGCTGACCCAAGTGATATTTTCAATTACCACGGCAAAAAACACCTAAACTAATATAAGCCTTATTTAGCAAAGGGCTCTTTGAATCCTTAAGGATGTTCCTGATATGAGGATCAAAAGTATTCTCAGTTTAAAGTTTCAAATATTATTTCTTTCTATCTTTCAAATCTTTAGTTAAACTTGAAAGTATTTTTAAGAGCTACTATGATTCTTACAGGGGTTAAGACTAAAATAATAATTAGAGGCCCAACTCAACAAACTTAACCCAGCCTATTTATTTATCAAACAAAATCATAATTGAAATTCCAAATATTGTATAAAGTTAAACACTTGTGCTATAACATTCTTTAGGAATCAAATTCAGGATTTGTAACTAAAGTGAAGAGTTGGATTCAATACTTTGGTTTGAGAAAAGGTAGATTCAATCCATATCTCATCATCATAAACTGTTTACAGCCTGTGGCCGTATTAGTTTAGTAAAATATCTCTAACTTCTTCTATCTTTCCATCATGCTTCCTCCCTTAGTTGCACAATTTCTGTTATCTGATCCTTGCATCTCTTTTAGGTCTATCTTGTGGGCTTTTCGCTTCATATTAGGGATGGACGGGAATGACTTTTTTATCTCGAGATGGTAACAGGACGGGAAACTAGTCAAAATATCGGGATTGGGGAAGGGGAATGGGAAATTTTAAAATTACTCTTTAGAATAATCTTAGATTTAATAAATATTGATTTCCAAACTAATATGGTAAGATTTGTTAAAGTTATAATGTTATTAAAACACGTTTAGTTGGCTGCATGGTCTAAGGCACCACTCTCGCAATAGACTAGACTACTGATGATGGGCATATTTAGTTTTAATTTGGCTGGGTGTGTTGAGGGTGGTTTTCCTAAATGGTTTCCCACTCTATCCACACAAATGCAGGTACACCTCTAAATTCAATCTGCCTCATTCTTAAAACACTTGAGTAATTAGTACATAGGTGTATAACCAGAATGAGTAATAGATGCTGTGCTAAAAAAACATTGCTAACTAGTAATAAAAAAGAACATAGTAAAAGAAGTAGAAGTGTGTGTCAATAACATTTTTTGTCAAATCAGATGACAAAATTTTGTATTTATATCTAATAATACAACTAATAAAATACTTAATTTTATTACATTTTTGATGGAAATAATTTTTATTGGCTAATTTCTTTCGAAAATGGTGTTTTATATTTAATTATTTGCATCATGCAAAAAAGTACTACAAAGCATTATGTATGGTACCTCTTCAATTTGCTCTAAGTATGAAACTGCAAAATATTATCTAGGTTTGAAACCTCTTAAAAGTTACTTTTCTTAAATGTTTACTTTAGGTTTGACACCCCTCAAAAGTGATTGTTTAGCACCCCTTATACTCTACTCCTGGTCTGGCTGACTAACAACATGCTGATCCCTGATAAATGGTTGACCTTGGCAAGCTACTTCCTTTACCCCTTCCCTTTATTTCCACACCCTAAAAGATAGAATCTCTCTCTCTCTCTCTGTCTCTAAATCTTTCAAGCTCTTTCACTTGCTGAACCCAACAAATAACTGTTGATAGACAGAGCACAGTAAGTCATCTGCCTCCCAGCTTGTCTTTCTACAAGATGTGGTAAAATAACCCCCTCCCCATCCCAGCCACCAAGCTTGATAAATAACAAAGAAGAATATTGTCTACAAAAGATATTAACAGTGATGAGTCAGCAATAAACCCGAAACCTTTTAGGAAAGGGTCAATCTATGGGAATAGAGGTTATGTGGCATAGAGCACTAGGCTAAATCATGGTTTAAATTAGGAGGATAGATAAATCCCCCCTCCGAGGGTTCAGATCTCTCAGCCACCCCTACTTCATAATTATCCTCAACATTCTTGTTCAGTCTCTGAACTGTATATATTTAATATTGTAAAATAGCCTCTGTGGAATAGTTTGTTTAATCTAGTTCATTTTGATTTAGTTTCCTATTTTTATTGGTTTGTATGTGTTCATTGTTCCTTGTTATTTGGTTCTCGCCGATTTTGAGTTTCCCTTCTTTTTTTGTGAGTGGAAAGGAGGGGGAAGGTAGGTCGTTGGTTGATTTTTGAGTTCAGTTCAGTGTGGGACTCTGTTCGTTGGGTGTCTACTATGACGTCCNAGTTCAGTGTGGGACTCTGTTCGCGTTGGGTGTCTACTATGACGTCCACTTCCTTTGCTTTGTAAATTCTTATTTATGTGTGATTCTGTGCTTCAGGCCCTAAAGGGGCCTCTTTGCTCCAAAACCCCTGCCAATCTTCGAGAATTGCCCAGGAATTAACAACCTTGTTCCCTATTCCTTCCTTTACTAACCCACAAGGTAAACCTCCATTTTCGCGGGACCTTATTTAGTAGAGGTTAGCACTTGTCACATTGTTATATACAGTCCACCTTTTATCGGTTTGGTTGTTGTTGTTTTTGATGCTAATAGTTTGTTGACTGGAAAGAACAATTCTCTTTGGTATTCAAACCTTTTCAATTATCATTCCATTCCCATACCATCTCAGTCTTGCATTCTCTACTATCTCATGTAGTCCCTGTAACCCCACTGTTTCCCAAGATAGCTTCATTCCTAGTCCTGTTTCTTCTCATAACAGCTAACATGCTCCTCAAAAACCTCATTCTCATAGCCTCCATTTTTCTTGTGAATCTAACATTCAATGTTTATGTTTACTGCATGTGTGACATTGGGTACAAAGTATGGCTCCCTTACACTTCAAGGACACATATCTTCTCCATAGCAGGTCACTTACACACCTATGGAACAACAGCCCCCGCTGCCTTATTACTATTAAATCATTTTTACTCCCATTATTCACATCATTCATGCTTCCAAGTTATTCTACACTCTGCGCCTTTCTCAGCTATATTCCACCCAACTTTATAAATTTACTAGGCCTTATCTTTTTTCCTGTAACTACCATCATTTCACACTTCTGTGTGCTAAATTGTATTTGACTCTCTTTCACTTCATTCCATTTTAACACCTCCTGCTTACTTCCCTGCTTCACTCAATTTTTATTCGGAACTACTCCATCCACCCCTTCTTAGTATTAACACAACCCATGTTATCCTCATAATTACTCTTTACCCTCATTACAACTCCTCTTTTCACTCCAGCTTCCTCCATCACTTTACGGACTTTATTTTTAACCCCACTAGCATATGCTTTCTCCAAATCTACAAATAGCATTTCCAAGCTCTTCCCAAATTAAAAGCATCTTTCCATCAGCTGCCTTATGCTGAAGATAAATTTTTGTCCACTTACTCTTATGACTTGTCCTCCTTCCCACATATATCTCCTCTGCAGCTTCCACCAAACTTTTTTTTTAGCACTAAGTCTTGTTACCTGAACTAGTAACACTAATGTTTTTAGGGATTAGGAAGGTTATATTTATAAGAAGTGTACCCATGTGTGTTGAGGAAGCATGAAAAACCATCTTGGAAAAACCACCCTCGATGCACCCGAACATGATATAAACCCTGATCTCACCATCATTGGCAGTCTAGTCCACTGCAAGAGTAGCGCCTTAAACCATGCAACCACCGAAGAGGGTAAGCTTTTCTTAAACCTTTCCCATTTCAACTCTACAATTTTCATATAATCTTTTGGCAATAAGCTTCTTGCCTTTTTTGAATACAGTTTTCTTTCCTCTTCATTTATAAGTCCAACCCCCCTTATTCCTACTTATTTCCTTACTTTTTAATTAGATTCCCATCCCAATAGAGACACACTTGGTTTCCCCTTGACGTTTAAAGTCTGCCTTTACATTTCCAAGTTCATATGGAAATAATCTATTACAGAACTTTACTTACCATTTAATCTGTATCTTGTCATTGTATGGGTTTTTTTTCCTCCCCCCCATATCTATTTTTTTTTAATGATTTATATATTTTACAAAGGTTTAACTTAGGTTTTTTTTAGCACCGCACCTTACTACCTGTTCAGGTTATACACTTATTTGATAATTACAATAACTGGTTAGGGATTGTGAAGGTTTAATTTAGAGGAAGTGCACCCACATGTGTGTTGAGGAAGAATGGAAAACCATTTGAAAAAACCACTCTCAGTGCATCCCAACAGGATCGAATCCCAATCTCCCTGTCTTCAGCAGTCTAGTCCAACACGAGATTAGCACGTTAGACCACGAGGCCATCGAAAACGGTTTAGCTTATTAATAACTTAATTTGATGAAATTGTAATTTTTTATATATTACAGGTGGACTACACACAAACTTTAATCACTTGTACAGTACCAGTTTCATGTGAAAAATTTCAACTTCACTAGGGTTCAAACCAAATTTACACAGGTTCTCATCTAAACAACAACTCCCTCAAGAATCCTGGTCTTGGCCGAGCAAAGGTTGTGCTCACCTTGAAACTCATAGTCAATAATGGGTGAGAAGCTAGCGGTCAGCATCATGTCCATGATACGCAGGCAGCCATCTTGGGTGGCCAGGACAGGCTTGTCCGATGCAGCCCAGTCAATGTCAAGCACCTTCACCATGTCTTTGGGGCACTTGAGCTGGGAGATTCGTTCATATTGCTGCCAATATTAGAAATATAACCAGTCAACTCTTTTAAAAATTATAAAAAAATCTATTCTATATTCAAGAATCAAGACAAGTTTGGAAAGGCAACTGTAGAATCAAAGCAATAATGATCAAACTCTAGATATAGTCCAATCAGCATTTTACCATCTTCTGCTGTAGAAGGGGCCTGATATGACCAAAAAATTACTGTAATGTGGAGGGATGTGTGAAGGCCACTTTGTCAATTCAAACCAAGCTCGAATCAAATATATGAAATATTAGGGCTGGACCAATCAGTCCTTTTTCTGATGCCGATCATTTGTGGCCAATCACTGATGCCAATCTTTTGGTTTATTTTTTATACAATATTACTAAGTTAGTTTATGAAACAACAAACATAAAATCTTCAATATACACATATTTTTGTTTATTAAATTTTTAGCAAAAATATTGATAAACGTGAAAAATAGTCACAATAAAAAAATTAAATATGCTGTGAAAACTATTTGAAAAAGAGGGAAAGTCAATTACAAGGTAGGTAAGTCTTTAGACCTCTTTGATATAAATCTAAAATGCTCAACAGTGAGCACAAATTATTTATTTTATTTGAAGTATTTAATATGCACTTTATGAACCGATGAATTATGTAAGCACAAAAAAATGTTTATAAGCAAGAGCGAAAACATTTTAAATGTGAATTTTGAAGCCTATATTTTTTTGGCAAGATCTTCTATCCTTCAAACAAGGGTTATTAAGTATAGCACCATTTTTTACTTTATTTAAATATAACTTAATATGTAATTTAGGCCTAGGTTGGTCAGCTATTTTGCTGACTACGCTGATGACATTATACAATGCCAATAAGGTTGATCATTTATGCCAATGAATTGATTTATTTTGTTAGAAATATTATAAAGATAATCTGCAGTAATTATATTTAAAAAAGTGTTCATGTATGTCATTTTTATTTTGCTTAATATTTTAAATTCTTTTATTCACTTTTAAATGAAAGTTTGTTGAGGAAGAAAATTGAGTGAAGGGGTGAGGAGAAATCAAGCATTATATGTAAAAGAGAAAAAGTTTTCTAGAATTAATTATTACATTTATTTACCATTTAGGAAATTTCCTGTTACCTTTTTGGCTGAAAATTTGTTAAAGAGGGCCAAGATACAGTAATAACACCAATCAACTTTTAGGTTTGTAATATATGAGGGGGTATAGGGGTGAAGGAGATAAATGAGGGCCCACAAACGAGGTTTTCCCAGGGCTCCACGTCCGTTAAGGGTGGTCCTGATCCTACCACATTTTAATGATACAAGGCACGTCCAGAAAGTAAGAGTACTGGTTGCCCTCTTGTGCTGTGAGAATTTTTTTTCCAAGGTTGGCAACACTGAGTGGTAGTGGGGGATTCTTCTGAACACAACAAGCACAGGCGGACCTTGTTAGTATGAAAACTCACCTTGTAGTGTTCGTTTGTGTGAAATATGTCGATGAGAAATCCCACCAAGTGCAAGGTGTACATTGTCATCAAGTTCCTTCTTGCTGAAGGAAAAAGACAGACTGAAATTTTTTTGCAGATCAAAATTGTTTATGGCGAAGGTGTTATGAACCGAACGAACGTGTTTAAGTGCTGTCATGAGTGTTTAATAAAGGTAGAACGAATGTTCATGACAATCAGAGGTGTGGAAGACCTTCCGTTTTGACCAATGAGTTGGTGAGAAAAATCGAGAAAACTGTTTGTGAAGACCGCCGATTGACAGTGGATGAGATTTCTGCGATGTTTCCCCAACACTCCAGATCTCTCGTACACGAAATAATTACAGAAACATTGGAATTCCTAAAATTGTGCGCAAGATAGGTCCCAAAACAACTGACAAGAGCAGCACAAAGTGAATCGGGTCGCTAGCGCTTGTGAGTTTCTTGAGCGATTTGAAATGGAAGGTGAGGATTTTCTGAGCTCAGTTGTGACTATAGATGAAACCTGGGTGGCTCAGTACACTCCTGAGACAAAAAGACAAATCATCACAGTGGTGCACCACCAGTTCCCCATCTGCCAAAAAATTCAAAACCTCAATTTCAAGCAAAATAAAAAATCATGGCCACTATGTTTTGGGACTGAAAAGGGACCATTTTGATCGAATTTCTGCCTCAGGGGGGGACCATTAATGGAGCACAAGAGAGAAATTCAAAACAAACAGAGGGGAATGTTGATAAAGAGAGTGCGCTTGTTGCACGACAACGCCCGCCCGCACACAACCAACGCCACCAAGGCGCTTTTGGACTTATTTGGTTGGGCATTTTGAACTCCCCCCCCCCCATACTTCCCTGACTTGGTACCTTTAGAATTTCATTTTTTCACCTCCCTGAAGATTCACATGGGGGGAAAAAAAAATCAACTGACATGGGGGTGAAACAAGAGGTCCTGAACTGGAAGGAGATGGCGGGAAAATTCTTTGAGGAGGGCATCAAAAAGCATGTGCCACGGCTCACAACCTGAATACAACGAGAAGGCAACTACGTGGAAAAATAACTGATATATTTACCACCAAAATCATGTAATTTTGTTTTAAGTACAATTTTTTTTTAATAGAAAAATCGAGTACTCTTAGTTTCTGGACGTGCCTTGTAGTTAGTTTTAGTTAAATTTACTCCACTTTTCTCTTGGTCAAATTTGTGATGGTTTACATAGGAGTTTTATTTTAAAATCCATTCATATGGGAACAACATATTTTGTTCATTAAATTTATTTGAATTTGAATAATCATGATTAGTGCTATAGGTATCAAATGAATGATAAGTACTGAATCCATTTTGTAGTTTTTGAAATCTCTGATAGCTCTTTAGTTTTAGCTTCCCTTGTATCTTCCTCTGATGTCCTGGATGGCTGTTTCCGAGTTGACCTTATGAGTGACTTTATCAATACCCCTGCCTTACTTGATACTTCTCTCACACTCAAATAAGCCAATTCACTCGCTGATGTTTATATTCTCAACACCAACCCCCTTTCCTCCTCCTTTACCATTCCCTTGTTTTTGAAATAAGTAACTGTTTACTTAGAGTACACTATCAGCCTCCTTTAGCCCTCTATTATCAATAAAGTAAAGTACAAGGCTGTCTGCTATGAGCTTAATAAGAAAGTCACAAATACCTGACATGCAGATAGGGGTTGGGGTGGGGGGAGATGATTAAAGGGTGTGTTAACATCTTATACAGTTCAAACAATTGGTTTTAGGAATCTGTAGGCCAAATAAAAACCATCAGCCCCACCAAGAATGCTATTATCGCTGCTTATCGGCCAATGATCAGATTGGCAATCAGCCCCGTCCTGATTTTATTTATATTCACAAGTAACTTTAATTACTAAGGAAGGGGCCTTCGAATTTTTGAATCCTCAAATTCCTAGAGTCCATAAGAATATTAAATAATTCGAAATCATTTAATATTTAAAGAGGAAAAAATAATAATTCAAATTTTGAATATCGAACGGGTAGTAAGACGCGGTGCTAAATATTATTATTATTATATTATTAAATTTTGAATAGTAACTAATTTTTAGAGCTTTTATGATGCTAACCGACATAATTTTAGGACAAAACCAACAACTAAGCATCAAACCATAAATTTACCCTTTGGTGTGAACAAAAAATAATGTGAATGTAAGAAAATTTACCCTGATGCGTATCTTGTTTTCTAAGAGTTGGATTTGAGATTTGAGATTTGTAGGTAAGATGCTTTGGATTCAAGCAAAGTATTGTAAAAAGATATTTCGTTTACTAAATACTATTTTAGTACCTTTTTTAAGTCAACAATATCGACCCCATCGCTGTAGAGAACAAGAAGTTTGAGGTTGCCCTTCCCAGGTGCAAACCTCATCTTTTTGATCCAGCCACGGCCGGTGTGGACATTCTTGGAGGACTTGCCCTTGAGGTCCCATATGTTGAGCAGTCCATCCACATCCCCTTGAACAATTTGGTCGTTTTTGAAGGCAATGCAAGTTACAGTGCCCACACCCGTCTGCAAAAACAATGGCATAACAATCATAACAGATTTTTAATGTGATCTAAACTATAAACAAAACATGCATGTTTAACCCAAGGTTTATTAATAACTTAATCTAAGAGGGTGTAGATAAGGAGCGCAGTTATGAGTAAACATTTGCCTATAAGGAAGATCAAAAAACTAAACAACTAAAATTGGTATGGAAATCCACCTCCAGACCACCTGGCCGGGATTTGAGACAAGACAAATTCTAAGCTCATGGTTCAAAGTCTGGAGTGTAAGCCCCTACAATAACCTTGTTGAGGGTTGGCAAGCATTAAGCAGATAATTAACTGAAGTTAGACTTGCACAAGTGGATATGTGGCCTAAGCAGTCAGTCTCACCTTGTCCAGTATGCCAATAATGGGTAGGTTAGGGTTCAAATTCAATGTGGGTGTAGAGACAATATTTTCCTAGATGGATTCCTACCTCCTTACACAAAAAAGTGGGTACATTTCTTCTACAATATAGCTTCTCGATATTACCGTAATGGCCCGAAAATAAGTCCCACTTTTTTCCAAGAATTGTTGTTATTGTTGTTATTATTGTTGTTATTGTTATTATTAGCACCGCGTCTTACTACCCGTTCGGGTTATACGCACTTAAGCTAATGTGCAATGGTAGGGTGATTGTGAGATGAAATGGAGGACCTACAGTTTAACGTGGAATCCGAACCACGGTGGAGGCCTGGCATTCCCCACATTCACAAGATGTCTTGTCAGAGGTGAAGGAAGGGTTTGGTAATCAGATAAATCTATGCCGGGACCGAGGATTAAACCCCAGCGGCCAGCATAGAAGTCTGACACCTTACCCCTAGACCACCAGGTCACCTACTACCAAGAAACAGCCTTGATACAACTCTAATGCGGCCCATTATCGGACTTATAATACACATGAAATGTTGTACCTATAAGATATGCATGCAGTTATATTGATATATATTGAAATAGTTACTGATCGCCGCTTAAACTTGGCAAAGTTAATTAAAAGTAAATGAGTCTTGGTATTTACTAACTGGCGCCTGGACCTGGCAAAGTTATTCAAAAATAGATGCACCTTGATAGTTGCTAAGCGCCACTTAAACTTGTCAAATTTATTTAACAATAGATGAACCTTGACTATCTTATATGACTATACAATATTTGAGACAAAATGGCTGCCAAACCTAACTACTAAACCTTCATAATTAGTTTTTTCATCACATTTTAGTGCATATATATTTATTATTTACAAATTCTCATTTTTAGTAAAAATAACTTACCTTTTTATTCCCAAATTATTTCATTTTTGGTATGAATAACTTATCAAGTTTTATTTTCAAGTGATCTCATTATTAGTACAAATAAATTACCTTTTTATTTCCAACTGATCTAATATTTTGTATAATTATATTTTGCGATCTAATTTTAAGTGCTGCAAGTGATTTTGTTCATTTAAGTAATCTAATTTTAAGAGTGTTCATTATAACAAGCCAAACTCAGCTCCCGGCTCGTGCGAGATGAGGAAGTTAAAGGAAAAAGAAAATACCATGCAAGATATTCCAGAAATGTGTGCAGTGGAGTCGTAATTGAATTTTACTCGAAATTTTCCATGGTGACAATGGGAGACAAAATGACAAAGTTTAATGTTATTTTTATAATAAAGGAAATTGATAAAACTAAAGAAAAAGGAAAAATAAACTATTAAGAGTAAATTTGATGAAGAAACCCCACCTAGGGAAAGAGGAAAAATGTGGGAAGAGTCCAATGCACAAAGGTGACTTCTTCCTTTCTTCAAAATGGAGTAATCCATTGTTTGTGTTATATGTACTTTCTTCTTCGTGTTTGATAAAGGCAACAATGCCGAAATATTATGATATTTGTGTTAAAATGTGTGTGTGACTACTTCTACTATAGAAGACAGAAGAAAGGAAGAAGATGTCACCTTTGTGCATTGGACTCTTGCCACATTTTTCCTCTTTCCCTAGGTGGGCTTTCTTCATCAAATTTACTCTTAATATTTTATTTTTCCTTTTTCTTTAGTTTTATTAATTTCCTTTATTATAAAATTATCTAGCCATTGGGCCACCTCATTTTTAAACAAAGTTTAATGTTAATAACTACGGTATGTCCCTTCTAGGACAGAATAAAAATTTGTGCACAGTACTAAGATATGAAGCCACTCTAAAATGGTCAAAAACAGTCCTTTTGAATGCAGTTTTTATCCAATTATAATTTGATATCGGCATTTCAATAATGTTCTGTATTAAGAACTTCTATTGACTCTTTAGCTTCATTAATGTTTAATCAGAAATAAGCCACATGCAATAGTGTTTGTGTAAATTTACGATTTTAAGTCGAGTGTATCGAAGAGTTGATGGGCATGTAATGAATGCTCTTAAGTGTAAATAATGATGTTTTTTCACAAATGATTAAAAGAAAGTGATCACATTTTACATGTAAATATTGTTTTTTTTTCTCTCAAAGTGGTCAAAAATTAGGGTTGCAGCCTATTTTTGAGGGTGACTTATTTTCAGAACAATACGGCATTTAAAATAAGCCTATTGCCCAGGCATGTAGTAAAACAGTATGGTGAAAAGAATAGGATTATTAAAAGCAGCAAGGACTAGATCCATAGTGAGCTCCTGATCACTCATAGTAAAGCTGATTTCACATCAAATTGAAGACTATAAAATTCATCCAAGATGAGGTTTGAACCAAAGTATCTCAAAGATTGATGGCTCTGAGACTCAAACACCAGAGTAGAGCTAATAGTTGTAATATGGAAAGCAGTAGTACCTCTGGGGGTATCTTGATACCATCACGCACCAAGTTACCCTCAACAGAGAAGTGGTAGAGTTGGCTCTCTGAGTCGCTAAACACAAAGTGCTCTCTCACAACCAACTGTTTGTCCTGACTGTCACTGCGACCTACAGCACACGGAAGAGCATAACTCATCAGTCTGCTAGATTATCACATAAGAATGATTCTACAGCACTATTAAGCCTTTACATTTTAAGCATAGATAAGAATGGCTCAAAAGGGCTAGATTCAACTGAAAGAAGAATAGAAGGGCAAGGTTTATACACACTTACAAGATAAATGTAGGCTCGAAGTTCACATTTAAATCATAAAACATTACCTTAGAGGTAAGTGAAGCTTGGGCAGTTTTAACTTTATTTTAAATATTAGCTTTGATTTTTGTTTAGAAAAAAAAAGCTTTGATAATTATGATACTTTACCAACAGAATTATTAACAACTAAAATATACATTTGTGTTTGATTTGTGTCATTATGTGCTGTAATTTATATTAACAATCAATATTCATTTGACAACAATTTAAAGTAATTAAAGTGCATTTTGTGATAATATATTGATTCATTAACTTGCTCTTAGTTTTTAAAATGTCAAATTATGTAATAGAACATTTTGTAAATAATATTTAATGCCTGAGCTTATATATATAGCCTATAAATACACAACACTTATATCTATTTTTAACATAAGAAAAACTCCATGGCATCAGCCTCCAATCGAGTGGCTGCCATCTGCTGGCAAAGATAGTTGCAAATAGAGGGTGTCATGTGGGCAGCACAATGAACCCTCCAGCCATTAATTTATATTTTTATACCGGAGCCATTACTACTTTATTTAAGTAGCACCCCATTTGTCCTCATGAGGGTGAGCTGGCCCTGTTCCGGACACAATGTTTCACAGACAATTTGAAAGCGGCAGGGATCAAACCTGGGACCTTTGGATACGTAGTCAGGGACTATGTCCTCCAAGCCACAGAGGCAGCCAACATAAAAAATAAAGACAAAGATATTCACATTTTTACTCAGCTTTAGGAATAAATCACATATTCATTTAGTCTTTAATTCAAAAAGAAAAGGTGGACTAGTCAAACCAATTGTACCGTCGTTCCTCGGTCCAAAGGAATAAACTACAAAGTAAGTTTATCAACTCACCATGATCATCCTATTTGACCAGCTACGCAACATGCCCAACACCACCTTTCCCACTCATCCACATGTCAACACTTGAGTTTCAAACTAAGCTTTGTGACTGTGTTCCCAAGTTTTGCCACCATGAGGTGCTAGCATTAGCGGTACCAGGGAAAAGGTTCCACAGAGATGGAGATGCTTCTAGAATCATCTATGTGACTTCTCCAATATTCTCCATCCATTCAGTAAGTGTGTTCACCCCACGTGATTCCTAAACTCCAACCCTCTGGGGATAGCATATAAAATGTCGTTTGGCCAAGTGAAGAGCACTCTTGGGATGTGTTTGGTTTGAACTAGATGCATAGCATCGAGTTACAAGGCATTGAAAGAGTGTAAGCTAAATTCTATTTAGCTTAAAAATAATTATTAAAACTTATATTTATTTTTCAAAATTCTTTTTGGACATATTATTCTATATTTTAAAACGACAATTAAAATTTCATTTTCTTGTGTGACTATATTTAGTGAGAATATTTTTCCAAAGACTTTTAATATGAAAATTGACTATTAAGGTTTCACTTTGTTCTTTGATTATATTTAAGGAGAATATTATGCCAAAGATTCTGAAGTTGAAATATACTCGACTACTCGTATAATTTTCATGTTTCTTGTTTGAGAATACAGTAGAGACGTGTTCCATCTATTAGACTAAAGATGAAAAATTACAATAATTAGCTTTATTTTCTTTCCAGGAAATGTTTATATTTTATGGGTTTTTACTCCAAATATATTTATATACTCTATTTAGTCTGCTATGAAAAGTTTGAATATTCTTTCACTTGTTTTGAGTTCAGGTCGGTGACAGATGATTTGGCATTTCTTGTTCGCCATTTTATTAACCTTAAATACCTTAAAACTAAATTTAGTGTGTTTCTTAACACATGTATAGTGATTTAATTTGGATTTCTGACAGTTTTTTGTGTTTTATTGCAATTTTATTTTATTCAGAAGTGTTTGTGAAAGAGGAACTGACCTTGTTTTGAAATGGGAAGGTAGCATAATCCAGTCCTAGAAAAGGAGCTGTTCTAAAGACTTTCTTTACTGAAGGAAGGACAGTATACAGAGGCTAAAAGGTTAACTATTTCAAAAAAAATCAGTAAGCAAAATTAAATATGTGGACAGCAAGCAGAAGTTTATCAACAGAACCAGGTCGAAAAATGTAAGAAGAAAAGGAAATTAAGTGACAGCTTTAAGAAAATTGAAAAATATAGCATTTTGCAACAGAAGAGCCAATACTTTAGTAGAAAAATGTTTGATTATGGAATTGATGTTTCCCTATAACTGTAAGGAAAGCACTTGTAAAGGAGGGGTGAGTGTGTCCAACAAATTGTGTAGCACCCAACATCCGTAGTGGTTTGGTGGATGATGTCCCTTTGGGGGACTGGGTAATCTTTATGTAGTTGAAGGAACAATGAGAATGGACTAATACATATAGGTTCTATAACATCATTTTTTTTCTTATACAGAAAACAAAAAATAAACTATTTGTGTTCATGCATGATGGAACACCAAGCCATAAGGCAAAAAAAGTGACCAAATTTCTTGGAGAAGAGGGAGCAAATTGTGTTACCATGTCCAGGAAACAATCCGGATATGAATCTGATAAGAGAATTTATGGGCAATGGTGAAGAAAAGTCTGAAAGAATCCAGGATCACAACAAAAGACCAGCGCAATGAACAACTGAACAATGTGTGACATAATGAAATTGACATAAGAAGGTATTGCATCAACTTAAAAGCATGATTAATTGGCTTGCAATGTTGATTAAAAAAAACATGGGTTACCATACTAAATAAAAGATTTAAGCTAAATAAACTGTAAGAGTGATTAATAACTATATTTGAGGTAAAAACCAAGGGAGATTAAATTTTTAAAAATTCTTAGAAAGAAAATAAAGTCAAGTATTGTAGTTTTTCGCCTTGAGTCTAATAGATGGAACACGTCTGTAAAGTCTTGTTTATCCGACATTCGCTTATCCAACATTCTTTCTTATCTGACACCCCTAAATAAAAAAATGCTGCTCGTTTGCTCCTGAGTGTACCGCAGCCACTCAGTTGCCCCGACTGTACACTAGATTTAATTAATATTTAGCACCGCGTCTTACTACCTGTTCAGGTTATATGCTTTAAGTACTAATTACTCTAATGGATTAGGAATTGGGAAGGTTGAATAAGAGGAAGTGAACCCGCATTTGCGTGGAGGGAGAGTGGAAAACCATTTAGGGAAAAAAACCTCAGTTCACCCGACCGAGATTCGAACCTCGATCTCCCCGTCCTCAGCAGTCGAGCTCAACACGACAAGCGTGTTAACCAACTACACCACCGAGGCGGGTTGTACACTAGAGGTGCACACATGTCGATCATGCCTCGCCTTTCCTAACGGTCGCTCAGTGCAGTTTGTTATTGTATGTGGATCGGATTACTGTGTGTTACTGTGCAGTTTTTACTGAAATGTACACGAGAATGGCGACAAAAAGAAAGAAAGTTATTGTATCAATGGAATAAAAATTTGGGGCAATCAAGAGACTGGACAAAAAGAGAGATGATGCAGAAGGTAGCTGACAACTATAGTGTCGAACGAGTAACAATAGGAAACTGGAAAAAAGATATGATTGGAAATAGAAAAATGGTGTTACCCGAGAGTTATAGGTGGTGCACTAAAAGAGAGAAAAACGCTGAAAAAGTGTGACTATGAAAAAGTTAGCGAGGCTTTGTAAGTTTGGTTTACACAGTTCAGAGATAAAGGTGTACCTATTTCAGAGCCTATTTTACAGCAAAAGACGTTGCATTTTCAAAATGAATTTAATCAAGGGGGCACAGTTATAAAGTAAGCATTGGTTGGCTTGACAGATGGGAAAAACGTAATGCAATCTGTCAGTTAAGTGTTTTTACTGAGAAACTGTCATCAAATTTTCAAGAAATGGAGGCATTTAAGAAAAAACTTCCAAGACTTTATTGAAACTGAAAGCCTAATGGGTAATAAAATATTTAATTGTGACAAGTCAGGCCTTAATTACAAAATGTTACCTAGTAAGATTCTTGCAGCCAGAACTGAAGTATCAGCCCCTGGCTTTAAGCGTAGTAAAGAAAGTCTGACAATTTTAGCATGCAGCAATGCTACAGCAAACCACAAAATGGACCTCGCAATGATTGTAAAATCCAAAAATAATAGATCCTTTAAAACAATTCCAAAAACCGCTCTTCCTGTAAAATACTATGATAAAAAAAGTGTGTGGATGATCAGTTAAATTTTCAAAAATTGTTTTTCTAAGGAATTTGTTCATTCCACAGAGAAATTTTTGAAAGAAAATAACCTCTCCAGAAAAGCAGTTTTGTTGCTAGACAATACCTCGACGTACCCTGTTGCAGAGAATCTTCAAGATGGGAACATTAAGGCTATGTTTATGCCACCTAATGTAACCACCATATGCCAACCGATGGATCAGGGTGTTTTGGAAACACTAAAAAGAAACTATCGCAGCAAGCTACTGTCGACAATGATAGAAGAAATTGAGGAAGGGAAACACATGATTGAAAAATTGAAATGTATCAATGTAAAGGATTTTGCTTATTGGATTACAAGGGCCTAAGCTGACGTTAGGGCTACAACAATTGCCAAATCATGGAAGAAGCTGTTAGGTGAAGATGAAAATGAAATTATGGAAACGGAACGCACAGATGAAAACCAAGAAAGCATTCTACCCTTAGTCCAATATATCCCTGGATGTATCTTCACCAGAAGTTGAAAGTTGAATGAACAATGACAATCAGTATGAAATAACTGATGAAGAAATTATCGCTCTTGTCAATAGTGATGGCAACAAATTGATGATCAAGCACCAACTGTTGAGCCTCTCAGAATCTTGCATAACGATCGAGTTAAGCCTCTAGAAACCGCCATGAATTACGTTGAGCAAAAAGAAGTTATGGGGTGAATGGGAGATGAATTAATAGGTATCAGTAGGCATTTAAGTGCAAAACTGTAATTATAAGTACTTATAGTGTTAATAGGTAGTCAAAGATTTTAAAAAGAATTGTTAAAAATGACAGTTTTAAAGCAACTTAATAAATGGCAAATGAACATGAATTGAGATTTTTAAATATAGAAAATTAAAGAAAACATCGTATTTCATTGACAGTAGTACAAATGCATTATTTTGTCTGAGAAGTTAACAGTGTTTCTCCTTGCCCTTATAGAGATCCCATCCCACGGGTGCGACTATCTCTGAGCTGATGAGCGATAACCAATAAAACTAAAGAAGCAGGAAGAACAGTGGAAAGTAAAGAAAAGAGCAGAAAACAGCTAATGCTTGATCAAAAAGGCTGCACTAGATATTTCAGGTCCCAGTGCATCTTAAATCATGGTCTTTACAGCCATTTTAAAAATAAATATTGAAACCTGGAGATTCCAGGACTTTTCAAGGCCCAGAGCAACTTAATGACTTTTCCAAGCATTGAACAGACACACATTAAATTCCAGCTTTTTCAAGGACCATAAGAACCCTGAATTTAATTTTAAAGTAATACTTTAGTATTAGCTTGGATGTACTTGAGATCTTTTCTTAAACGCAGAATTTATATATATATATATTTCACTTCCTTGGATATTTTTTTTGTAACAATAACTAATGTTGAAAATTAAAATGCAACATCACATTTATCTTCAACTTTAATTGTGGTATCCCTGTCTTTTCTTATTTATGAACATTCTAAGGTATAATAATGCATCAATTCTAATATAAACTGATGAGCAAGGTATTTGCCCTTTCTTAATTTCCGCAACCAGGTGGGTTGCAAGTTTCTGAGTCAAAATCATTTGTTCTCAGATCATATTTACTCTGTTCGACTCATGCACCCTACTCTGGTTATTTTGTTTGTTTGTTCATTAGATTTTACACCTTCAACCTATTTAGGGTGACCTGCTATGTTTTAAACGTAAACTTAGGAGCTATATATTTCTGGTAAGTGTGTATAGGCCTTGCCCTTCTACCCTTATTTAATTGTTTATTGAATTCAGTTATTTTGAACCTTTTTTCTCCTATGTTTACTTTATGTCTTGTATAATGAAGCTCACCTGAGTCACCAGAGTTGGTGTTAGCGGCAAGGTTGGCAGGTTCCGCCTGCTCCTTTTCTTCTACTGATGCCAGTTTCTTCTTTAAAGTCTTCAGGTTGTGGATTGGCGACCATTCCTTTAAACAATATTTATAAAAATCCACTCACTTTAATGTAACCAAGATCAGTATTGGCTGTGAGAACCAACACAAATATTCCAAATGCCTTTCTATGTAGTTGGTGGTGAGGGATTTCACCGATAGTCATATAGTCTAAGTTAAGTTAGTCACATTATAAACTGGATCACCCATAATGAGGAGGTAGAGTTCAAATCCTAGCCGGTGCAATGGAGTGTTTTTTTACTCTGGTTTTACCATCTCCTCTTATGCTAATGTGGGTGCACTATCTTTGTACTACCTCTTTATTTTCCCTCCTTAAACCAAGCCTTCAGTAGCCTTGGTGTTAAATGTAATAACTAGAAAAAAGTTGCTAGGGAGTCTGATTATAGGCCCGAAGGACCTTATCCTCTTGCCAGTCAGTAGCTAGACATGTTGTGTATAGGTAGGATAGTGTTATTATTAGATATAATAATATAATATACTTAAGTCATGGAACGAAGTTTCTTGAGTAGAGCTGGGAAATTCACCTCAGCACCAATTTTTCATTTCCAATCCACAAATTGTATTTTATTTTCCTAATAGCTTACTATCTATTTATTACAGGGGTAGTAAATTTGATGTATGAAGAAATAAAGAGAGCAGTTTAATTGTTTCTATCAAAGCCTAACCTATCCATCTGTCCAGATCGACTCCCTACCTTATCACTTATATAAAATATTTTAAACAGTTTTTATAATATCTCTACAGTATATTTCTTACTTCTTAGTCGTTAGGTGGTTGTTAGTATTTCCAGCCAAATAAAAGATTAAGAAACATGGGACTTACAAGTGCGGTGACTGTGGGAAATTTCTTGGGCATGACCCTAAGAATGGAGAGGGAGCGAAGGTCCCACAGCTCAAAAGGCCCATCTTTAAGGATCACCACAAAGTACTGCCTGCCACATAGAGTTAAAACTTGTATTATTTAAGAGCTGTCTAGTGCTGTAAGTAAACTTGTGCAAAACTTGAAAATTCTGAATATAAATATTCATATGTAAATCAAAGTTCAGAAAGTTTCAAATCTAAATAGATCCCAAATTAAGGTTTTATAAAACTTATCTAAATATATGAGTCAAACTTTTGAATAGTCTAACATTTTATAGCAGCGATCCATTTATAAAATATAATCATCCATTTCATCATAAAATTTCAGATAAGTCATGTGGTTATATTACATATTATCAAATCGGAGGATATTATCTAATTTGACAATGGAAACTTATGAATTTTTTAATATTAATAACTATCTGTTTTGGTTTATTTTAATTGAGTTCAATTAATATATGTTTATAATTAGAACTAATGTTTGATTCGGATATGATTAGAAAAAATGTTATCATAAGAGATTTGTTTCAAATCCTATTTAAAACTTTTTTTAAAAAAAAATCTTCAAATTGATTGATTTGGATTGAATTGTTTCAAAGCATTTTATTTACAAAATTTGTTTATATGGAAAAAGTGTACAATCGGGTGAATAGAGTATGTTGTGGAATGTTGTTATAGAGTATGGTGTGGATGGAGCTTTTAGCAAATGGTATGACATTGAATAGGGTGTTAGACCGAGTTGTGATTGGTCTCCATGGTTGTTTAATGTATTCATGGATAAGTGTATGAAGGATGCTTGTGCAGAAGCAGTTGCTGTACAAAAGGACAATGTGAATGTGAAAGTGCTTGCTGTTATATACAAATGATGTCATATTAATAATGGCTGAGGATGAAAATGACTTGCAGAATGCATTACATTGTTTGAATGTGGTGACAGGCAGAATGGATCTTCGTATAAATGTCTCCAAAACTAAGGTGATGGTTTTTGAACAGGACAGATCAGTAAATGATTGTCAACTTATTATAAATGAAAAACTGTTAGAACAAGTGAATGAGTTTGTGTATTGGGGCAGAATGTTCTGTAAAAATGGAAGGATAGACGGTAAAATTGACATACAGGTGAAGAATGCATCTCGGATAGTAGTTGTATGTATGTAGACTATTGCAAAGAATGAAATAGTATCAAAAGAGGTAAAGATGACAGTATATAAAAGTGTGTTAACACCAACATTGTTTTATGGATGTAAAGTGTGGGTTTGTCAGGAGAAACACAAAAACAAGGTGAATGTGGTTGGAGTGAGTTATCTAAGAAATGTATGAGGAAAAACTCATATGAATAGAGTCAGTATGAATGAGTGCTGAATAAATGCAATTTTAAAGGCAATCCAATAGCTCAATGTTAAAGAAGCATCATATATTGGTTTGAATATGTGGATATGATGAGTGTGGATCAAGTGATGAAGGAAATATATGAAAGTCGAGTGTGAGGATCAAAAGGAAGGGATACCATGTAAGGTGTGGCTAAATGTTGTAGACGAATTGTGAAAAAGAGAAACATTAAGAGATGTAAGAATAAAAGAGCATGCATGACTCAATGTACGAACATTATTGAAGTGAAGGGAGTATGCAAGAAGAGTGAAGTGTGGATAGTGTTAACGAGGATGGATTAAGTATGGAATTGTTATTTTTGAGATTATGCACACTTTATTATAAAGTAACAGTGTGAATATGTATGTGTGTATTTAAGTAAATAGTTGTTTCATAATAGACTTGAGTTGGTATTCAAAGTTCCAGATTCGATCAAAAATTGAAAAGCTTGGATTCCTACAAGCTTAATAATGTGTTATATGTAAAGGCCATCATGGTGCAAATCTACAGTCTCAAATACAAGTTTAGATAAGGAAGTGTTAGTGAAGACAGTAGTCCTCAAGGTCATAAGCCAAATGAGATGAGTTCTATGATTTTTGTGACACCTATCAATTGTTTTCCGACAGCCATAAACATGGTCGAAGATTAAGTTTAATGCATCCTATTCTCAATTTCTCATAATGTTAATACCAGGGAAACTGACCTCATGAACACTGGATATATTGCACGTAGGTAAGTAGTCCTATTTAATAAACATTCTCTCCAATTTACTTGCCATGATTTGAGTTAACTTACCTAAATAATTCTTTCAAATGAAGGTTTGTAAATAACTGTTTAGAGTAGGGCTGGACCAAGGCCGATCATCCTCATCCAATCATCCTCGTTATCCTACTCATAATCCTCCTCCACATACCTCATACTCACCCTCATCCACTTTCTGATTATGCAATAATCAGCTAAGCCAGTTTGGTTCACAGATTCTTATAATTGATCTTTTGTAGGTGTTCCATCCCACACCTGGCAGGTACTGGTGACTAATCATTGTTTAGCTCTTGGCAGATAGCCTTGTCTTTGTTTTGTTGCTAAGGGAGGGGAGGGATGGCTGCTAGTTTACTCTATGTAAAAAATTACTTCTTTCATCAATAACAAGGGGATGGGACCAGTGGGGAAGTTGTGTTGAAAATAGAAAGGTCAACAGGTGAGACAGATTGTTTGAGTAAGAGGGAAGTATGACAAAGGGGAGATCGATTATCTTTGCAAGATAAAACAGCAAACAGACATCCGAGCCATGAAAACAAGAGTCAAGGGAAGCTAAAACTGAGCAAGATTTCAAGGAAGCCAAAACTGGGGAAGATTTAAGGGAAGTTAAAATTGAGAATGATTCAAGGGTAACTTCAATTGGGGAAGATTTAAGAAAAGTTAAAACTAAAGAACTATCAGATATTTCAATGCCCCATTATGGCCTCTTCTTCATTTCAATACTTAAATGTATCAGTTTATACCTAAAACATTATTTTTAAATTAATTATGCTTGTTTAAATTCCATTTAATTTAATTAACTTAAGATATCACAATCTTAATTACAAGAAAAGTGGACTAAATTTAACTTAAGGAAAACAGTGATCTGGCGGTATAGTGGTAAGGTGTCAGACTTAAGGTCTGGGGGTCCGGGATTCAATCCTTGGTCCCGGCAAACATTTATCTGACTGTCAAACCCTGCCTTCACCTCTGACAAGACATGTATTGATCATAGCTTGTGAATGTCTGGAGATCCAGGCCTCCACGGTGGTCCAGATTTCACGTTAAGCTGTAGGTCCTCTATTTCATCTCACAATCACCCTACCATTACACATTAGCGTAAGTGTGTACAACCCAAACGGGTAGTAAGACGTGATGATGATGATGATGATGATGATGATGATGATGATGATGATGATGATGATGATAATGATAATAATATTAATACCAACAACAAATAAAGAAGCAAACAGAATATATCTTTTTAAAATAAAAAGAGAAAGTGTGTGCACTTTACAATACTACCACCATTGGTGTCTGCAGGAACATGAAGTAAGCAAAGCTGTCTCATTTACTGACCTTTTTATTCTCAATACAGCCCCCTTGACCCACAGGTCCCAACATGGATGTGGCAGTAGGCATAAAAATTTAGACCAAAAGTCGGTTGGCCTAGAAGTTATTTGTCATAAAGATCAGTTGGCCTAAAGTCAGTTGACGTACCCTTTAGGCCTATTGTCGAGTATCCATCCCAATCCCTCGTTATTGAAGAAAGCAGTGACTGTTTACATAGAGTACACTAGCAGCCACCCACTCCCCCCTCTTAGCACCAGAACAAAGGACAAGGCTGTTTGCCAAGAGCTTGACAATCAAGAATCTTCAGTACTTTTTGTGAGCAGTGTTCAGCACCTTATCAAAATAACAAGATCGATTCAAAGAATCAGTGAACTGAATGCTGATCGGCTAAGCTAAGTTTGCAATAGTCAGTGGACGATCGGATGATCCAATAATTCTTTAACATTTTTCTTTTTCTACATTTTGTGTTTTTTGGTTTCCTAATTTAGGAAGTTGTATTGAGCGTTTCATAATTCCCTCCTGATGAATTCTGAGAGAATGATACCTAGGCCGAGGGATTGGGAGGTAATGATCAATTTTCTTCAAGAGGCAGCTCTTTGTCCAGTGACATCAATGTAAACTGTAAACTGTGTTCTTTTCATTGAAAAAGCCATATTGTGTTCATCTCCTTTTATATGTTTCCATCCAACTTTTCTGCATCTTCTTCCAAATATAACTTATTGGTAATTAAGAGCTAATAATTAAGGTATCTTGAAACTTAGAGCAATTTTCAATTCTTTCGATAGCAGTAATTATATTGAAAGAATCAAGGCATTGAGTTTGACATCAGGTATTTTAAGAAACTGTATTATACGGGGGACCTACTTTAATGGTGAGACTCGCAGCATGTCGATTGGCTGCTCCTCCCCCTTGTCAGTCCTGAGAGCAATGGAGTGGCCCGTCATAGTGTCTGTCAACATGACCTCGTTGCGCACCTGTGCATTTGACCCAATTACATTGGGGTGTGCAAATGAGAGGAAGCTGGTCAAGTTGGTCCACTCCACACCCCTGGCAAGAGGACAAAAACAATTCAGCTGTTAATGAATGTGTTACTACAGAGTTGTGGTTATAGTGATAGGTTTATAAAATACTGTGTTTTTTCCCTTGCTATAAACATTTAAAAAGTACAACTAGATTAAACTTACAATTTGTGTGTGAGTTATTCAGTTTGTGGCTTATTAGTGCATAATCACAACATTTTTTATTTTCATTTTTTTACTACATATAAATTGGGTTTTCATGCAAATTGCAGATTTTTTTTTATGGTTTTTGTTTACCTTGTAAGCTGGAAAATATAACTTAATGGTTTTATAAATAAATCTGTCTGTCTGTCAAGTAGTAAATATTAATTTGTGATGAGATTTTTACATACATTACTGTTTCCAGCCTGTGGCTTGGGTCAGTTTCTTATACATAATATATTAAATATTTATACAAGGAATATTATTTTTTCAAAAACATTAACTGTATTTAATAATCAAATATATTTACAAATTACAAAAATGTTTAAAATAACTATCTATTTACTTACATTGGTAAAGAGGTTAGTGCAGTCACTATTATACGTGTTTGCACAAAAAACCGGCCTAATGTTCCTGACAGGGTCACCTTTCCCTTTGAGTCTCCTTTTTAGAAGCATGAATTTATAAATCGATTTATAACCAAAAAAATAACTGGGTTCTTCACCAGTAAATGTTCAATTGACTTGTAGCAATAGATTTGTTTAAAAGATGAACAATTTCAAACCCCCACACAAACAGTGAAATCTCCCACCAATGTAACTGTCCTGAGCACCCATCTTAAGTACCAATAACAGCTATTAACAGGTGACTTATGCTGCCAACATTATAGAAAATAATAGAGGTGAAGGTTTTCATTTTACTGATATATTAAACTCCCACCCTATATATATTAAGTAGTGCCATATATAGCGCAAATCTATACCATTCGACCTGGTTGGCTTCGACACTTATAAAGGTAGTAGGCGGGTTTGATCCAAACACAAAGTGGCACATTTAACCTTTGGTGGCAAAGTCAATCAGATCAGCTTGTGACACTAAAAGGGTTAATTATCTTAATAAAGAATAAATTCACACCTGACAGTACAGGTGTGAACAATAAGCTCCTTGTCAACGGTGCCAGTGGCCATGTTATACACCTGGATGATACCCTCAGTAGTTCCTGCAGCAAGTAGGGGTGTGTATTTCTGCCAGTTTCGTGTGGTGAGAGGTGGACACATGCGCACCACTGTGAGTGGTGACACTGCCCCAGACAAGAGACCAGTCACCAGCAGCCGAAGGAGTGGTATGGGGGGTCCATTCTCCTGGATAGAACACACCACAAATCATGGTTCTCAACAGTCAACAATTTTGGGGGATGGCATGTATGGAAAGTATGCAAAAGCAGAAGCTACATGGCATATTGAATGTTACATGTAAATTTAAATGTTAGACTTTATTTACAATAAATATTGATAAAAAGTTATAATAATACAAGATTATAAATGTAAAAGACAAGGAATAGAATAGAAAGAATAGCTAAACCTTATATATATATATCCATAATAGGATAAATTTTCTTAATGTAATGTGAAACGATGTGTGATTTCAAAGTCTAACTTTGATATGTAGTCCCTTGCTCCTTTATGTCAAAGTTGGTTGAAGACCAGCTGTTGAATTTAATCAGTATATATGGGTAACATAAGATGCCTAAACTCTTAATTTTTTTAGCATGAAATAAACCTAATACTGTGGTGCTCTTAGCCATAACAGAACCAGCCCTAATTTTCTACAGCAATTAGATGAACAAGGAATGGGTTCGACTCACATTCAACAGGGGCCCAACCAGCTCACCAAGAGTCTCCTTTCTTGGTGGTATTGTGGGGTTCCTCGGGTGGGGCAGGTGGATCTGCTGGACTCCAGGGGACATCTCTGGAATCGCAAAGGTGGGGGGAAGCATTGGTTCCCCGTTGGCAGGCCGAAGCTCCAGGAAAACCACTTTACCGGTGTTAAGGAACAAGGCTGGCCCACACAAGACAACTGATTAGAGAGGGGTCCTTCCATCTTTAAAATCTTATTTGAGAATTTGAGAAGAAAACACATCGGATTTGTTATTTAAAAATAGTTTACAAATATATATATTTTTAATAAAAATTTATTTTATAGCTATTATACTGCTTCAAACTATGATGAACAAAGTAGCTGAAACAATAAAAATGGAAACTAACATCTAAAAGTCAGAGGTAATAAAGATATCACAGAATCACAGAGAGAAGAACTGAGCATTGTGTGGTAGGATATCATCAGCTGGAGAGTGTGAAACATTTAAAATATTTAGGAAATTTGATTGTGACAGATGTGCAGCGAAACACAGTAAATAAAATCAAAATATCAATGGCCAAGATTTATTTCAGCAAGAAGAAGATGCTACTGGTTAAGTCTTAAACATCTAGTATTGCTTTGTATGGAGCTGAAACAGGATTCTGAGAAAAAAGGAGAATAAATATATCCAAAGCTTTAAAATGAGGTGTTGAAGGAGAATAAAGAGGATAAAATGGATACTTTGTATGAATAATGACATCCCAATAAGAGACAATAAAAATAATACCATTATGCAGATGATTCTATAAAGAAAGGCCAATTGGCTTAGACAATTTATGAGAAAAAAAATATTGAGTGAGATCAAAGAAGGCAAGATGGAAAAAAGAAGGGAACCATGAATATGACAACTGCAACTAATGGATGACTTCAAGCAAGGAAAGAAGATTATGTTTCAGGATCTAAGAAAGAAAACTGCTGATATAACATACTTAATAGGGTTTATTCCAACATAATAAATAGGGAAAACATAACAAACAGACCACATACATTAATTTATCATTTATAAAATGTATTAATGTTATAATGAATGCATTATAGCTAAGAAAAGTTAATATCTAGTTGCTTTTTCCATAAAAATTTAAGAAATAATGTGAACAAAATCAGAATTGAATACTTTAAAAAAAATGCATACAACCCAAATAGCTAGTGAGATGTGATACCCAAAAAAAATCATGTTAGTGGAAGAAAGTTAACTTATTTTGCATATCCTGCAAAGATTTAGATTTGTGATTCATTGGTAAGATGAATATTCGTATTTGAAAAAAAAAAAGTTGATTCAACCCATCTCTAGAAAGAATACAATAACACATTTATAGTTTTGTTTATTTCTCCAATCTAGCTTTCTGATCAAAAATTGTGACCCTCTGGGTCTAACCACTTAATGAATCCCGTGTTCGGGCAATGTTTCTAAAGTACAGGTTAGCCATAGAAACTTATGATTATCTTGAAAAATGCATTTATCTTAGTAGTGATCCTATTAGTTGTAATGTGTCTCTTTTCATGCATCATTAGTTAATTACTGAAAAGATACATTTACTTAAATGGCTTCAGTCTAATACTTACAAGTGCCTAAGAGCCTCTTGGTGCTCTGTTGCACTTTGTAACCTAAGTATGTTAACTTGAGTGAACCTACACGTAGAACAATACCCAGGAGATACAAGTGTAAGTTAGGGTCAATTTATCAATGTTTTCTTGAATTCAAATGGCACTTGGATTGTTCCTAATGTATTTACCTGGTTAGCGTTTCTAACCAGGCTGCCCTTATTACTATCAGGCTCGCCTAACTAGGATTTGTCCCCCTGTTTGACGTGTTGTACATTTTGATTGTTGTATCAATGATATTGATAAACAAACAGCTATATTGGCTATGTTTGACACTGAGTGCTAAGGTCAGTGTGATGGTACTTTTTTTGTATACACTGTAAACAAACTATGGATCATTCCATATCACACTAATTTTCTGTGTGCTTAAGGCTACTGTGCCTACATGAGGTTCCATAATAATTACTAGACAAAATCAAACTCACTTAAATTAATCATTAACTATTATTATTATTATTATTATTAGCACCGCGTCTTACTACCCGTTCGGGTTATACGCACTTACGCTAATGTGCAATGGTAGGGTGATTGTGAGATGAAATGAAGGACCTACAGTTTAACGTGGAATCCGAACCACGGTGGAGACCTGGCATTCCTCACATTCACAAGATGTCTTGTCAGAGGTGAAGGAAGGGTTTGGTAATCAGATAAATTTTTGCCGGGACCGAGGATTGAACCCCGGCCGCCAGCATAGAAGTCTGACACCTTACCCCTAGACCACCAGGTCACAATCATTAACTATTTGTAATGTTTACATTAATTGCTCATTAAAATTTATCTACATATAAACTTATATATTTACTCCTATCTTCCTTCCCTTAACTATATAAACTGATAGGGAATGGTTATGCACCTATCTATGCATTACACCTCGCTAGTAAGAAGAGGCATAAGAACAAAAAGTCCAGTGCAGGCTTAACCAAACCACTGCTTCATACTGTTATACATTCTATCTACAGATGGATCAAACCCACCTTTTAATAACCAAAATATTGAATCAAAAATTAATTTTGTCTCAAATCTTGAAATAAGATATAAATCTTAGAAAACCTGTTAAATGTAAGTAACTTTCCCAAATTGGTATTATCTTTTTCCCTCAATTCAGATTTTGTTCATGTTAATTATTTAGGTGCTACAGAAAATATAAATATGCAATGTGTATTTAAATAAATATGATAGAGCTCTAGAAAAGCAAAAATTAAAGTCAAAACAATAATAGATATTTGGAAACACTTCAATAATTCGATGACTCCATAAACTCTTTTTCAAGACTTAAAAGACTAAAAAGGAAGTTGGCTTCAGTGCCCCCAACTTGATTATGAAGGGCTGTGACACCAAAGTTTGAGCCAAACATCTGGAATGTTTAGGAAATGGTATTAAACCGAGTGCAGAGAACCACAAATAAGGTTGAGGGTCTGCATTCTCACTTCAAGATGATGATCATAGCTCATTATGTTTCAGTGTGGAAGTGTTTGGATAGTATTTAAAAGGACTATAGAGAAAATGAAATCCAGATAACACAGCTTACTGGTGGACACCTCAAAATCAGTAGGAACCCTATACTATGGTAAATATATTTAAATTTAATTTTTGGCCTTAAAAAAACTTTCAAATAAAAACTGCCCTAAAAATGGTTTTATAACACCTGGAAAATTAACAAAAATTACATTTTTTACATATTTAAAAATGATTTTAGTAAAAAAAAATTTTGACTGGCAAACCCTTAAAAAGTGGAAGTACTTTTTACAGGCCTACAAATATGGCATCGACTACCCTACATCAAATATTTAGTGTTTATAATTCAAATACACATAATACCATAGTAGAACTTATTTAATGTATCGACCCAAAAAGAAGCACCTTAAGAACCTTAAGATTATGATCACATTGAAAGTAAAAAATATATATTTATGTATGAAAATGAATCATGTTATATATTATTTACTAACAAAGCAATTTAATTCAGACATCAAAGGTGAGGTAAATAGGCTATTGAAGACTATTAAAAGGCTTGCATTTTTATAGCAAAATAATTAATATAAATAATGGGAGTATTTATTCATGTAAACAAAAAATTGTAGCAAAAGGTTTCTAGAACAATGTGTTACATAAGGTTTGACTATTTGATTTTGTAAGACATTTTGGCTTGAAGTATCCTGTTAAATAATGTTTATTCAAGAGTGATGTCACTAAATATTCTTGTACTTGTGGATTAAGAAAGAGAAGGTGAATCAGGACCAAAGAATGGACTTTCTAAAAATAACTAATAGTTTGCACTTTTTTATGCTTTCCTACTTTGCATTTTGAAAATCATCACGAAAATATCTGGAAATTACAGCAACTTTTTTTAATTTGCCTAATTTTTCCCTGTCAACTTCCCTGACTCTTGCAAGTTTTGTCTGTTTTATATGTGCGTAACAACCACTTTTGTGAACATCTTGTATGTTCAATGTTCTAAAAGGAAAAACCCCAAATGCAGATGAGGAGCATAAAAAAGTGCAAACTACAATCATATCTTTAGGTCAAAACATTGCAATTGTGTGAGCTGTGCATTTGAGGGTTTTCTTTTTATAACAACCAAGATGTTCATAAAAGCGGTTGATACACATCTATAAAACCGGTAAAACGTGTAAGAGTCCGAGAAATTGAAGAAATTAAAAAAACTTGTAATTTCTGAATATTTTTGTCAAGATTTTCAAAATAGAGAGCTCACAAAAATGCCATGTCTTTAACTCAAGATTTGATTGTACACTAGAGATTGAAGGACTCACGGAACATATGTGCACTTACCTATCCTCCTCTCGCAGACAGGAGCAAGGGCCATGCCGAGGACTTTGGAGCCTTTGGTTAGTCGGATCACCTCGCTCTGGCAGCGCTGCTCATAGCCTAGCTCCATGAATATGTCGGATGAAAAGGAGCCCATGTCTACACAAGAGGAAAATAAAAACAAAATATAGAACTGACATTTTAGAAACAAAATACACGAAGAAAAGCATAGCAAAGTGTTAACACTTTATAATGATTACATGAGGATGGACGAAATGTTTAGAGTAAGAGAAAATTTGTATTTAAGCCTCAAACTTAACCTAAATCATTTTATATTTGTAGAATATTTGGGAGAAGAAACAGGAAAGGTGGAGAGACACAAATAAAAGGTAAGAACACAATATGGCTTTTACAGTGAAAAGAAGAAGACATTTCCCACTTTACATTGCTGCCTTTCCTGAACTTCTTCCACACTTAGCTCATAAAAGCAAAAATAGGTTTTCCTTATAGAAAGATTTTATCTTTGTAGAAATTTAGTTGGGATTGGCTAATTTCAATATAAAAAAATGCAATAGCTATAACAACATAATCCCTTTTAAATAAATACAATTTTTTGTTCATTCAATTCATAAGAAATTATGATAATAATAAAAAATAATCATTCTTTAAAAATTTTAATAGTTTGGGTTAATTTAAATAGTTTGGTTGAATAACAAAATTTAATAATAGTTTCATAAATTTCTTGAAAGTTCCACTAGTCCAACCAGTTTTCCTATGTATGACAGGTGGCGTATGAGGTAAACTGGTAGTTGATCAGATAATCTCAGTGATTCAAAGTTAAATATAGATATAAATATATAAAAAATGTATGTAAGTCAATGGGCACTAGGTGGAAAAATAAAGGAGGTATGCATGCATTTTTAGTCCTTTAAAAAACTATTCTATCCCTACTAGTTTTTTTTAAATTAATTTATCGGACCTTACTTTGCGGATGCGCCTGGTAGCTTTGTACTAGTTTTGACCTAATTATTATGAATATTAAAAATTCATGCTCCTACTTGATCATTTTGGATTTATATAAAGAAATCTATAACACTTATCCACCTTGTAATTCCTGCTCCCTGCTTATTCAAATAATTGCCACAGCTATTTTTGTTTTTTCTCGTCATTATTTATTATCATAATCATCATCAACATTCTTACTATGAATTTAACTAACAAAAAAAATGTATATTCACAAATGTATATAATCTTGCATATTACCTTTGTCACATTATCAATAAAATAAAACAAATAATCAGCATCGGTGAAATGTAAGATTGGCCTGATTTGCAAAAGGGATGATCAGCCCAAACTTCATAAAAACCTTAAATTTTTTAAGATGTTATTATATAGTGAATACTATATACATTCAAATGTTCTAAGAAATATATGTATAAAAATAAATTCAGTTACCAGTATAATGAGTTATAATGGCTAGATTGACCATATAACTGTTAACTGAATTTACACTGTTACATTACAGACAATGTCTACGTCCCAACTATTATAAATGATAGTATATTCCATGAAATACATATATTGAAGTAAGCACTACAAATTGTATAAAGTGTCTCTTATAAATAGGTCTTCCTGAATAAGCATAATACTAAATAAAGTAGGGCACATTGGGTTCATAGGGACACCCACACCCACACACTTGTTTGTGTAACTCACCTAGACTGCTGACACTACCAGCAGGGGCATCCAAAGGGGAACCAACAAACGCCAACTGTCGTCTGCGGAACTTGGCGCTCACACTTCCAGACTCGTGCAGGCAATACAGGACATCTCTTTGGCGTGATGATATCACCTGAAATAGACCATACTAATATAGAAAAACATTCAAGGCATTTGGATTAAAAAGGGCATTACCACTTTTAAATAAACAATGCCTACTGAATGATGTGTGTTAAAAAAAGAGTTAACATATTTAAGGGTTTGCAAAGTTCAATTTGTCAATTATAAACAAAGTCAAATAGAATATCAACAATATAAAAAAAAATTCCAAAGATGAATCGAGGTTTGAATATTTAAAAAAATATATTTTATGTCTGTGAAAATGTTTTAAGTAGGGATGGACGGAAATGACTTTTTTATTTTGGGACAGGATGGAAAATGAGTCAAAATATCGGGATTTGGGATGAGAACAAGACGAGAAATGAGTCAAAATATCGAGATTCGGGACGGGAACAGGAAATTTAAAAATTACTTTTTAGAATAATCTTAGATTTAAATTATAAGAATTTATAAACTAATATGATAAGACTTGTTAAAGTTATAATATTAAAACCAGCTTCGGTGGCTGCATGGTCTAAGGCATGGACTAGACTGCTGATGATGGGGATATTTAATTTGATCTTGGCCAGGTGTACTAATGGTGGTTATTCCTAAATGGTTTCTCACTCTATCCACGCAAATACAAGCACACCTCTCAATTCAATCTTCCTCATTCCTCACACACTAGAGTAATTAGTACACAGGCACATAGACGGAACGAGTAATAAGATGTGGTGCTAAAAATAAAAAATAAAAATTAATAGAAGTGTGCATGAATATAATTTTTTAAACAAATTAAAAAACAAAATTTTGAATATCAAAGAATATGATTAGTAAAATAGTTCATTTTATTACATTTTTTATGGAAATTATTTTAATTAGTTAATTTCATTTGAAAATTGTGTTTTAGATTTAATTGTTTGCATTGTGCAAAAAATACTAGAAAACATCAAGTTTGGCACATATTAAATTTGCTCTAATTATGAAACTGCAAAATATTATCTAGGTTTGAAACCTCTTAAAAGTTACTTTTCTTAAATGTTTTCAATCTCTCTCTCTCTCTCGGTCTCTAAATCTTTCAAGCTCTTTCACTTGCTGAACCCAACAAATCGCTGTTGATAGACAGAGCACAGTAAGTCATCTGCCTCCCAGCTTGTCTTTCTACAAGATGTGGTAAAATAACCCCCTCCCCATTCCAGCCACCAAGCTTTGATAAATGACAAAGAAGAAGGCTGTCTACAAAGATATTAACAGTGATGAGTGGTCAGTAACTTCTAGAACACAGCAGCACCCCTTATTTTGTTACCTGGAGCACTTTGTTTTATTTCCCACCTAAAACTTTTTTAGGAAAGCTTTAATCAGGCCTGACCAACAGGAATAGATAAATACCCAACCTCCCCCCCCCTCTACCCCCCCAGAAATGGTTCAGGATACCATCCTTGGTATATAATAGAATACATGCATTGATGTAAAACTGTTTAACTATGACAGATCTAGGCATAACCTAACTTTTTCTCATTTTATGATTTTAAAATAGGAATTGTTAGTCTCTGAGTACCTTTCATATTTACTAGATCTCTTAAAAAAATACTAGAAATACTGTAAATATACTGGAATTTCAAAACTATAGTCAGGTAGACACACTGGGGTCACTCTTTTTAATATTTTCAAGCTATAGATTTTCAGCTACCAGCTTGCTAGGCCTGTCATAGATTCACATGCCTTATTATATAACTTAAGACTAGGACCAGCACAACATCCAGTCCCTGGCAATTAATTCATCACTGTAAAAGGGTTAGCCCACATTTCACTAGTGATAAGTTTTCTGGCCATACTAGGAATTAAACCAGGGACGCTTAGGTCAATAGACAGATAGGCTACTGAGCCAAGGTGTTGGATGGTCTATTAATATTTTAATCAATATTTGTTAATATCGTAACGGTTGGAAGTTATGCGGTTGTAACACTACATGCAGCATAGTTGTCATTGTGAAATACCTCTAAGCTCTAGGCCTGACCTAATCAAAACGGTGAGGTTACTCTGGTAGTTAAGATGTTATAATATGGACACACCAGGCTGAAAGCCAGTTGATAAGTGAATCTGAACCCATCGGGTTAATGCTATATTTAAATATGGTGTCAGATGTACACATTTTGATTCATTTCATACAATGTTAATATTAATGGTGTTTTCAAGTGAATATCTTCTTTGAATACTTGAACTTTTAATTGATCATTTTCACTCTTCAACATGGAAGGTGATGTGTATTCTCCCGATTGCCGAAGTTACAGTTTGATAAAACAATTGCGATAAAGTAGCCTAAATGGAAGGATCATTTCAAACTTTGTTTGACAGCTAGAGGAAAAGAGAGATTTAAAGATTAAGATCAGAAGATCGCTTCTTGATTAACACTGCATCTCGAAGGTAAACTTATTAATGGAATCATTAAATTTTCATCAAATTATTCAATTGGACAGGCAGAGTTTTGATAATTTCATAGTAGAACTTAAAAACCAAGCAGAATCTTGTCACTTCAAGTGCAAGCATCGCCAGGCTTCACGTGCAGATTGCATGATCATATATTTACACACACTTCAATATTTTGATGCTATTATAACATCTTCCTCAGGAAGTAGTAGTTTAATCTTACTACTACTTTCTGAGGAAGATACTATAATAGCATTGAAATATTGAAGTATGTGTAAATATGTGTTAGTGTTAGTGTTTTTACTTTTATTTGTGCTATTCTATCATTTTATTTACTACAAATTGTTTTTGCTCAACCCCTTTATTTCATGCATATTAAAATAGGTAGAAAATTCAGGTAAATATAGGAGAGTTGACCATTTCATTTTGTCACACACTTTGACACAAAGGGGTATTTTTAAAATTAGAGGGTCATGCTCCATCTATTTTTAAACAACCTTGTTAAAGAGTACCTTCTGTTGTGTATATTATAAACTATATCAATATAACAACATTCGGTCCTCAAAGGTGTGCCATTTGCTATGTATAGGGACATGAAAAATTTGCATTTGTGATCAAATGAATTTTTACACAGATTCTATTGTTTTCACACAAATAACACAAAATTAAGTTTTTTTCTTCAAAATAAACAAAATTTATTTGTAATTTGGCAAATACCACGTCATGCAATATAATTTTCAATGCGGTAACACTGGTGAGCGCACTATACAGGGTCTGCCGTCCATACAAATAGTATCCGTCTTTACTTATTTTATTGGTATACAATGGATCACAAGAAAAATGAGTGTTTTCAGGCTATTCAAGCTTTTTTTTTAATCTGAGGTTAGCATTAAAAAATTTGATCTCTACTTTTACACATTACGATACCTAAATTTTGATGGATCGATTCTTTGTTTACAGCCTTTAAAATACTCTATGCTAGGTCGAAGCAGGGATATTAATATATATGGACCTTGCTGCAGGCGGTCATGTTTGGAAAAATTATATCTTCTTAATTTGTATTCCCTTCTCCTTATTTGATAGTAGTTTTGTTATCTATGACAACATGTTTCCGTGTTATTATTGTATGGTCTAAACACAAGTTGATAATCGATTATTTCGATATTGCTATTTGTGAAACTCGAAGGTAATTATATTGATATATCGAGTTTGATATTACTAAGCGTGAAATGTTTTGTGTGTATTTATATTAGAGTTTCCTCCAGATATGTTAATAAATAGTTAAATACATAATATAAACAGAAAATGTAGACAGTTTTATCCTAGGTTTTTTAAAGAATACTAATTCAACTCGTATTTACATAAATAATAACATCACTTTCAGCTTATAATATGATCACTTTTTGAGAAAAATAACACCACTTTTCCCCTAAAAATAACCCCACCTTTTGCATGTCTCTAGTTATTTATTATTCAAGAGTGCACACTTTTTTGTTTTTTATTTTTTTCCAAATTGCTTAAATTTTTTAGAGTAATTTTAAACTTTAGAGACAAGATTTAAACTTTATTTCTGATCTTGATCTCAAATTTTTGAGTCCACCACATTTCTATACATAACACCACAAAATGATAACAATTGAATGTAGATTAAGTGTTTTAACTGTTATTAGTTTTAACTTTTAAGTAACAAAACTTTGTAATAATTTGTCATAGTAGGACATTTTTTTGAAGGTGAATTGAAGTTGATATTTTTAAAGTAAAGTTGAAGTTTTAAAGTGTTGCACACACTTAGTAAATGATGGAAAGGAAGTATGAAGGAAAAAGACCACAATGAGAGGCCAAGAAAGAGATGGGATGAGCAGATAACAGAGTGTACAAGTGAGAGGAGAAGAATGAATTATATTAAAGGAGGAAGAGTGGTGGAAGTATAAAGGAAGACAAAAGCATTTTACTAAATTGAACCAGTCACAGAAACCGTTTTTGGCGACAACAACGATGATGGCGGTGGACCAATGGACAAATGCCTTACTGAGTGATCTATCTCTCTAGAAATATTTTTCTTTATTTAAATCTAAGATTATTCTAAAGAGTAATTTTTAAATTTCCCGTTCCAAATCCTGATATTAACTCATTTTCCGTCCCGTTCCGAAGTAAAAAAGTCATTCTCGTCCATCCCTAATTACAAGGAATATACATGGATTCAAGACCAAAATCATTTTTTTTTTAAATAGATACTAAGTTTGATTTATGTTTTAAAAGTAATAAAATAGTTAAATAGTTTCTTGTGGTTAAAACCAAAATAATGATAGAAAAAAAACTAACTACCAAACCACAAATAATAATTTATCCTAGTTATTGGGATATTTAAATACTTGTGTTTACAATGCTTTCTGAAATTAAAATTTTAGTTGGGGATTTGATGGCAAAATGAAGTTTCAGATTTGAA
Organism: Timema californicum; assembly: GCA_902141385.1. Taxonomy (NCBI): domain Eukaryota; kingdom Metazoa; phylum Arthropoda; class Insecta; order Phasmatodea; family Timematidae; genus Timema; species Timema californicum. Next base: position 192,363 of record CABFOW010000044.1, on the reverse strand, counting down.
AAAAGGTGGATCGGCCCCATCTTGAATACATGTGCATACTAACATACACATACAAACACACACACATTACATTTTTTTGAATAACCTATACCACCGTCGACCTCGGTGGTCTTTGGGTAAAATGCTCGCCTCAGGACTCGATGTTTGTGGATTCGAACCCAACAGAGGCCCAAGGCTTTTTCTTGTGCGAGAAAAAATCATAGCTCAGCATCCTTCGGAGGGGGAGTAAAGTCGTCAGTTCCATGTGGCATGTAAAAGAAACCTGGAAGGTATGTGAAAATACCTCTCCTGCAAAATTGGTAGGTCATTTCACATCACACATAGGACTTTAGAGGTACAAGTAATCAGCCTTGGTGGCACAACTTCAAAGAATAATTACAGCCAGGGAGTTTACTCTACCACAAAAACTATTATCCCTACCAGCCCTTGACAGTCGATACTTTCCACAAGTTATATTTTGATAATGAATTTGTTTAGTAAATATATAGTAATAAAGATACAGAATTTTCAATTAAATAAACATTATGTTGATAAAAATTACTTGGAAATAAATATAATTGCAGTTACCTAACATTACTAAAAATTAAGATGATAAAACTTAAAAACAAATTATTTTCTTAGAATGCAGACTAAAGTTAAAATTCATTCAACCAGAAAACTTTTTCAGTTTTTGCATTTCATGTTCTAACACTTATGACTTTTCCTTTGCTTTCTGCAAAACTGTTTTTCTTTTCACTTCTAATTTTCTTTTTTCTTCAGATGCCGTTTTTCTTTTTTAATTAAGTCTACTTCAATATTTTTCTTCTTCTTTTCAAGTGCTTCTTTCCTTATTCCTGATGCATTCCTCACAGCATGAATCATTTTTTTTGAAAATGTCATATTTAGATAGGATTTTTTTAGTGAAATATTGTAGTTCTTGGGATGCATTTATTCAATAAAAAAATATTCATTAAGAACTTATCAAGCTGGTCACCACTTTGAGTGAATTTTTTAAGGTAGTCAATAATTTCTTGCTTTGATACAAAGTCCAAGTAGTTTCTTTTTACAACATCAGCGTGCAGGCTAGACAGTTGTTTCTTGTCTAGTAGGACTTCTAATGCAGAAGTTATTCTATAGGTCCTAAGAGATGGATTGAGCACGACTGTGGGAGAGAGACAACTAGCACCCTTGACAATTTTGTAGGAGAGAGGACACTTATGTATAAGTTTGTTGCAGAGATCAACTAGGAATTTTTGACAATCTCCTCTGAACTAAAGTATCTTGATGTCTTTAATTCCTTTCAAAGCTGCTGAGGCTGTGAACCCAATATCTACAATAGGGAGTTATTTCATGTTGAATTGTTTCTTTAAATTAATGGCTAGCAATTTTTTGGAAGTATTTTATAAATTTATTAAATCACACTATACAATTCTGTTCATCAAGTGCTCAAGTAGTTTATTTAGATCTGCAAACATAAATGGAAATAGAGGTTGATTACTCTGATATTCAGTGAGGAATTGCTCCAACTCAAGTGAAACTGACAGCATGAATCCCAACATTGATGTCAGAAGTCCATCTTTCACAAAATTGCTTAGTGTTTGAAAATTATCAGATTTTGAAGGATGCTTGTTAAAATAAAAATACTGTTTTAAATACAGCAGCATTGACATTGCTCTCTCTAACAACTTTGAGTTTTCTTCCCATCTAGTAGAACAAAACTTCATTGGGAATAGAGATGATCCTGTTATTCTTTGATAGTCTATAAGTCTTGTTGAAAAATCTTTAACTAAATAATATAGTGAGTGCAAAAACTGGTAAATAGTCCAACTAGAGTTAGCATGTGCTGTTTTGTAAGCACCATGGACCACTTGTGAAGAACAAGTTCCAAATTCCAGTAACTCAGGATCTTGTGAAAAATCTTCCTAGCTTTTGAGATCACTTAAAAATTTGAGGTTTACATTTGGTCCATCCATGGGAACTTGAAGCATTTTTTCAAGATCCAAGCTCTCGTCTTTTAGTGCAGATATAAAGTTCATTAATATATCTTGATCTGTTGCATGATCTAAAAAGCAAGATGTTAAATATCTTGGATGAATTTCATTTTCATTCCAGAAGCAAACAACAACATCCATTGGGTTTCTGGGCCACAGTATTTATGATATCATCAAATGAAATAGAATAAAATAGGCATTGCTTAACCATATTCACAAGCTTACTTTTGAAAAAAGGAACTAGTCCAACCATGATGATACATCCAAGTTTACCTTTATGCATTTGAAATTTCTGGGTAATATCACTATCGGAAAAGATTACTTTAAGCACTACAAGCATAAAAACTTCTAGCAGCAATATTTCAGCACAAGAAACTTCATCTTTGACAAGGAAGCTCTGAATAAAACTAGGTCTATTTTAAGGTTTAAAAACTACTTCATGGTCATTAGCACTAAAATGCACATCTTCATGTAGGCCTACAGATGACACTGCATTTTTGGCCATAGAGACCAAGTCAAATATATTTTTGCTCCCACTAACAACTTTCACTCTGTCAACATGTTTCTTTCCCTTGGCATGAGATCGGATTTAAGATAATCCCATGATACTTATATCAAAGTTAGTTTTAAATAAAAACAATAGCCTTTACTTTTATTACAATCCACTTTTAGTAACCACAGACCATCTTTAAACACTGTATGATCCAACCAATCATCTTTAAAAGAGGTTTTCCCTCAGAGTTTAATCATTTCTTCTTAAACACAAAGGTCACAAGATAAACAAATGGGATCTGCAGAATACTCACACCAGGCCAAGCTTAGGAACTGTAGTTTTTCTTATGGGCAGATAGAGGAGGGGAGGAAGAGCAAGAGGAGGGTGGATTGGAGAGGGGGGGATGAATTGAAAACACAACAAATACTGTACTGTGCCATTGGAATGTCAAGGTCAGGCAGGTAAACCAATAGTTTGAAGTGGTGTTTGAGCTTGAGCAGTTAATAGTAACTCATCACTCATAATGGTTACTGCTGGAAAAAAATTTGGTGTGGGAAGGGAGTGGGTAAGGGGGAGGTTGGCTGATAGCCTAGTCAAAAAAGTTATTTGTTTCTTTCTCTAGTATGTAAGGGGGAGGGAGGAGGGCCTAGTGTAGAGACTGAGAATAGAAAGGTCAGCAAGTGAGGCAAACATCCCCACTGCAAGGTAATCTAAAAGGTCAACTAATTGTGTGGCAAACAAGATAGACCAGAAGGGGAGTATATTTCGTTCCTGTTCACAATAGGTTTTTACATGGATAACAGTTCGAAAATCATATGTTTAGGTTTTGGGTTGCCAACACTTGTAAAAGATCAGTTTTGTTATAAATGTAAAGATCTTTAATTACCTGTTATATATTACATTTAAAATAACGCAAACTTAAGTTTTCTCATACTATTTCATTTTTTTAAATAATTTATTTTTATCCAACTCGAAACAATATTTTAAACATAATTAAAAGTACTTATTTTTCATTTTGGAACGTTATTGATTATGTTTAATATAGTGCACACATCAATACCTTTTAATACAGGCATCGTATTTATTTGGAAAAGAGAACATTCTTGTCTTTTTTTTTTACATACAATAAATGATTTTATGATTATTTTATCGTATTTTGAAATATTTAACTGAATAAAATATTTTCATCAACTGCGTGTCTGTATCATTGTAAAAAACTTGTTTACCGTTATGTTCATTCATATGGTTTAAATTCGTCAGTCGCCATCTTGAAGCTATGTTTGTTAGAAGTTTTTGTGAAAGTGGTGTTAATATGTTTTTTAAGGGGAATAAAACTATAAATAAACTTTGTGTCCGACCTCAAATAAATATATAAATAATATTGGCCTAAATTACTGTGGTTAACTATCACATTAATATACTAACACCTGTTTTCATTACAGTCATCCAAAGTGATAGATGTCAGCTGTTGGTGTATTGATATATTAGGGATTACTTCTAATACCATTTCGAGCTGTCATCCAGGTAAACTTACATCCAAAGTGATAGATGTCAGCTGTTGGTGTATTGATATATTAGGGATTACTTCTAATACCATTTCGAGCTGTCATCCAGGTAAACTTAGATCGTGAATGACTTATAATTGAGGGATGGTTAAATGAGAACTATCAGTGGTCCAAATAATATCAGGGATCTCAAAATGCTTAATCCAATATTTCAATCAATATAAAAAGACTGAATATTTTTCCAGTATCTGATTCAAATTCCAGTATATTCCAGTATTTCCCATATCAAAAATAAAATATATTTCCAGTATATCCAGTATTGGTTGACACCCTGGTCCCAGACTGTAGGTGGGAAATAGTAATGGATATATTAATAGACAAAGAGGAAGACCCAAGAATTGGTGGATAAACCAAAACAACAGTGAAAAGGCAATGAGAAACAAGAACTAGAGAGAAGTAGTTGAAAATCATTCATGGATCATATGGAATGGAGGAGGCTTGCAAACCTTGTAACCAGCATCGCTGGAACAATTAAATGATGATGATGACTATTATTAAAACAATAAATTCTTTGTTCATTGTGTAAATTTCTTGGGTCAGTTATTTTCTTATTCATTCTTTTCAAGCTTTCTAGATGAGATTGATATTTTTTTTTCTCTTCTTGATCGAGAATTTTTGAGTCTTTTAAATTTCTAATTATAACATTTAACACCATTGTTGTTGTGAAAGTGCTCCAAATAAGTATGGAGAGAGAATTAAAGAACCAGAGAGATAAATTTGATGTGGGAAACCACTTATGAGTACCTGCAACAGAGGTGAGGCAGTCTTCTCCAATGGAATGATGCCTACAGTCTGGTTGATGTGCAGATCCAACAACAATACCTCTCTGGCATACAAAAGCAGCAAGTGATGTCTTAAGGAGCTGTGATAAGACAACTGGAGACATTCGCTTACCGTCATATAGTCATCTGGCCTGCAATGTAAGAAAGAGTTGTGAAAGAACAAGACAAATGGAGATACTCATTCACCATCATATACTTGTTTGGCCTGGAATGAAAGAAAGAGCTGTGATAGGATAAATGGAGATACTCGCTTCACCATCATATACTTGTTTGGCCTGGAATGTAAGAAAGAGCTGTGATAGGATAAATGGAGATACTCGCTCACCATCATATACTTGTTTGGCCTGGAATGTAAGAAAGAGCTGTGATAGGATAAATGGAGATACTCGCTCACCATCATATACTTGTTTGGCCTGGAGTGTAAGAAAGAGCTGTGATAGGATAAATGGAGATACTTGCTCACCATCATATACTTGTTTGGCCTGGAGTGTAAGAAAGAGCTGTGATAGGATAAATGGAGATATTCGCTCACCAACATATACTTGTTTGGCCTAGAATGTAAGAAAGAGCTGTGATAGGATAAATGGAGATACTCGCTCACCATCATGTTGTTGTCTGGCCTATAATGCAAGGAGGTGATGTCACACATTTACACACTTACATACCCCCACACACTCACTATACATGACTTAGATATTGATTTAACAACTCAGCAGTATTCCTGACTCACCTTGGCTTGGTCTCTCCGATAACCAGATCCTTCATTAGCCTCCGCAGCCTGTCCTTGGCCCTGTGCTTCTCTTCTGTGCCCACAGAGGTCAGATTGGTAGTGCTGCCCCTTGCCCCGCTGCTAGCTAAGTTCACGCGCGGACTCGAAATGTAAAACTTGCGACCATTGGATGATGGAATCTTGCTGGGGACAAAGTCGTCCACAAATAAGATGCAGTCGGAGCACAAAACTGGAAAAAATATAAAGAGATTTAGTTCTCTTTTGTTGACATTTTATAAGAATTCAACAAAATTTAAAGTTTGTGGAGTCGCATGAGCAAAGTTTATATTAAATTAATTAATTATTTTATTATGTGTTTTTGTGTTTATCAGGTTTTTTTCATCCAAACCATTTCTACAGCATCACGCAAGTAAAATGTGTTGGTTAACCATGCTAAATAAAATCATGATCCGTCCTAGTGCTCTATTTCAAATAATATTCATTTATTTATACAAAAAAGTTTTAAGGCCAATTTTGTCAACAACAAGAAATAATTAAATTGCACATTTAAAAAAAAAATTGCTAAGTATCGCCTTAAAATATGTTTAAAGCTTAAAAAAATTTTAGCTACATATAAGAAAATGTTGAAAAACAGATTTTAGGTACTTTTAAATGTCTTCAATTTGTAGCTACATTTGAGTGTTTTATGTATTTACAGATAAGAAAAAGTAATGTTTCTAAAAAAAATGTGTGACTGGGAAAGTGATATGAGGTTTAAGAGTGAATGAAGAAATGAAGAGAGAAGTTTATTTGTTTCTATCAAGGCTTATCCTAACTATGCTTTCAGATTGGCTTCCTTCCTTATAAGCTAGGCCTACATTTGATTATTAAACAGTGTCTCCACATTGTTTCCATAAATTTCCAAGCCATTAGGCAACTATTAATTTTATAAATATTATGTGATTAGTTATTTTATAGTAAATTAAGGGTCTGCGAAGCTTAGAAAACTTCGACGCTTCAAATATTAATTTGTTTTTACTTCGATGCGAAAGTAAAATTCTAGTTTTGACAATTACAAAGCTTTAAAAAAAAAGTATTTAAAGCTAAGACACACATTTATGGGGGGGGGTTTTCATATTATTTTCACAAATTAGTGTTTACATAAAGAGTATACAAAAAGATTAAATTACATTTTGTAATAATCTAATTTATCATTTTAAGACTACTTATATTTATTATAAAGCCCTTTATAAATTATATTTAATACTGTCCAACTCTGAGCTAGATTGGGATGTTTATTTTAATTTGCATAACTTTGTTGAATCTACGTGATTGAAAGAACTGGCCAAGCAAACTTGTAATGAAATAGTAAACATTAAGAAAGAATGCTTACTACTAACAATAGTCTTGTCCCAGTTGTACAGTAACTAGGCCCAAATGGGCTATAAGAGCTTCTGTTTTATGGCTATCGGGGTTGACACAATATCTTTTTCAGAGGCAGTTACTCAACCCGTCGTTGGGCTATAAAGATTAGAACATTGGGTCATCAGTGATACTTGTAATAGAATAGTGATTCTCAAACTTTTTTTTTCGCATAACATTCATGTGTATTACAGATCAGTCACATACCACTGACCTATTAAAAATTCCATTCGGATAGAGCTATATCTACGAATGATAAAGCAGTAGAAATTACAACAGTTTTTGAAAGTATCTTTTATTTATTCATAAAAAATGTTACAATATTCTTAACATCTAAAAATTCAGTGAGAAGGGTGGTGATGCATGCTTTAAACAAGCGAGGAGATGTCAGATGCAGTTCAATAATAAATTTATTTTTTACTGCCACCATATCAGAAAATCTAGTTTCACAAAGATATGTGGTTGCAAATGGAATTAGAAACAACAATGCCTTTCTGCACAGCAATGGATATTCATTTTTAGCCTTTAGCCAAAATTCCCCTAACTCTAATTTGGTAAATTCTATTTTCAAACCTCCATCACAAAATAGTTCTATAAAACATTCTTTATCATTGTTAGTTAGGGTTCCAGGGATGTTATCCAAAATGAATGGGTTTCTTATACAAAGGAATTCAGAATAGTCTTCTTTAATATATTTTTTCAAAAGCTTCTGTGAGCATTTGGCAATGGCATTTTATATTCTTGATTCACTTTAATTTTGTGCTCTATCACAAAAATTTTTAAATGAGAAAAAGACTGCGGATTTTCATTTGAAAAAAAAAGTCATTGAGGTGATTGAAAATGTCTAATAAGTAGGCTAGTGTTGTGATCCACAGCTCGTCTTTCAATTGATCACGCAGTTCTAAATTAGTCTCTATCAGGAACAACTGCCCGTCGGAATGTATCCCAAATAAGCTGATTAGCCTTTTTCCTCGAGAAAGCCATCTCACCTCTGTGAGGAGCAGCAACTGAATATGATCACTGCCCATTTCAGAACAAAGTTTCAAAAATAAACGAGAGTTTAGAGCCTGAGATTTAATAAAATTGACCACCATGACAGCATCCTGGAGAACAAGTTTAGATTGTTCAGCCATACACTTTGTTATCCCTTTCCACGGCTTCAGGGGTAACTGATTGATGTCACAATGATGGCGACGTTGTGTTCAGACACGTGTGGGTAAGGGTAGGAAAAAGGTCGGCGAGTGTGTTCCAGCAACGTTAGTCATGGTGGAACAGAAGGAAGTCCCGGCAACGTGAGTTGCAGTGGAACATGAGGAAGTACCGAGGTGGCGCGGTAGGGTGCTGGTCCCGGCAGCGTGAGTTGCGGTGGGAGGTAGGGTGATCATCCCGGCAGCGTGAGTTGCGGTGGGAGGTAGGGTGATCGTCCCAGCAACGTGAGTCGCAGTGGAACAGAAGGCGATTCAGGCAAAGTTAGTCGCGGTGGAACAGAAGGCGGTTCGGGCAACATTGGTCGCGATGGAACAGAAGGATGTACCGACAACGTGAGTCGCGGTGGGAGGTAGGCTGATGGTGGCGAGAGAGAGTGTTAAAACAATATTGTTCTTTCGTAACATAAGACAATTTTATAGCTCTTTCAAACAGGTGGCGCACCCGGGTTGGGTAGCCACTTTCCGACTGCCTCTGACCGAGAAACCACTGTGTTAAATACCCTCCACTGCTGTCTGGCCTTGTCCAATGGAAGAAAAGGGAGCTTCCTATTGGCGTGGGAAAACGTGAGCGATAGTGTCTGTCAAGCGAGCCAATAGAAAGAGGAGTTTCCATAGGCGATGAGTACAGTGGGGAACTCGTCAGGGATGGCTCAGAGAACATGGATTGTGGAGCAGTCCAGGCAGTAGAGAGGGTGGTTGGCGCAGCCTGTGCAAGTGCGGAGGAAAGATACAAGGGCCGACTGAACAGTGAGGCACAAAAACTTTACTGCCAAAGCTTCTTTGTGGATGCTGCAATGACAAAGTGAAATTTTATACAACCAATTTTACTTTCATGGCAACACCTATAAGGCATTCACGAGCTAAGTTTACCTGAATGACAGCTCTAAATGTTACTAGAAGTTATACCTAATATATCACTACGCCAGCAGCTGACATCTATCACTTTGGATGACTGTAATGAAAACTGATGGTAATATATTAATATGATAGTTAATCACAGTAATTTAGGCCAATATTTGTTATATATTTATTTGAGGATGGACACAAAGTTTATTTATTGTTTTATTCCACTTAAAAAATATTCACGCCACTTTCACAAAAACTTCTAACGAACATAGCCTCAAAATGGCGACCGACGAATTTAAACCATATGATTGAACATAACAGTAAACAAGTTTTTTTACAATGATGCGGACACGCAGTTGATGAAAATATTTTATTCAGTTAAATATTTAATAATACGATAAAATCATAAAATCATGTATTGTATGTAAAAAAATGACAAGAATGTTCTCTTTTCCAAGTAAATATGATGCCTGTATTAAAAGGTATTGATGTATGCACTATATTAAACATAACCAATAACGTTCCAAAACGAAAAATAAGTACTTTTAATTATGTTTAAAATATTGTTTCGAGTTGGACAAAAAGAAATTATTTAAAAAAATGAAATAGTATGAGAAAACTTAAGTTTACATTATTTTAAATGTAATATATAACAGGTAATTAAAGATCTTTACATTTATAACAAAACTGTGATCTTTAACAAGTAGTGGCAACCCAAAACCTAAACATATGATTTTCGAACTGTCATCCAGGTAAAAACCTATCGTGAATGGGATATACGTATTTTCCTGTCATAGCTGAGCACCATTAGAACAGAAGCCAACACACTGCTTCCAGTCCAGTCCATTTTCTGCAAAGAAGTCATTCAGCTTCTTGAATATTTCATCGGCAGTAGTTCGTGTTGATAGTGCCTCACAAAATAAATAATCATCTTTAATTGTAGTTTGAAATACATACTGCACGTAAACCATAAGTTGAGCTTAGTTTGTTACATCTGTGCTCTCGAGTTGTATGGCAAAAAAAAAACAATGTTTAGTGTCATACTGACAGTTCACCCGACAAACAAACCACAATATCTCTTGCAGCAGTTAACAACAGCTCTTCACGGATTGTATGAGCTTTTACACACTTTGCTATTTCTAAGCTTACCAAGAAAGATGCCTCTACTACTTTTTGAGTACTGCCAATAAAAGACAACATAACTTTCTATGTGCCTTTCATTTCAGTCAATTTTCGAACGAAATAATCCTTAGGCTTGTTTTCTAACATTGAATGTTTCATACTAAAGTGACGTTTCAATAGTGAGAATTTCATGCTTTGGTTTGAAATAATTTCAAAGTAGATTACACATTGAGGCCATGGTTCATTGTTTACATCTGTGACCATGAATCCAATAGTACCATACTCAGTCATATTTTCTTACAACTTTTTGTATTTTAAAAGATATTTTCTCTTCTTTGACTCACCATACATTCTGATTCTGAAGTAGAGCTCAATGGTATAGGATTTTCAGCAGAAGATTTGTTGCCTGTTGTTGCTCTATTAAGTCACTTAACCATGTTGATTTGTGTTTTACTTCAACTAAACCAAATTAATTCAAGCAAAGTATGTAAATAAGTAAGTATGTAAGAACAAAAGTCCCTCTCGAGATACGTGTGGGATTCATCTGATGTATAAACTTAATCATTAGCTGTCACTGTCTACAAGGGAAGTTGCAACTTACATGCCATGTTGGTAGGGCTGAAGGGATCGAAGCTGAAGCTGACCAGAGTTTCAGTGTATGTCTTCTTCCAGAGCTTGGCCTTGCTTTTAGTGTCCCAGATCACTAGCGAGTATGGAGGATGCAAGGCTGCCAGCAGGTGGTGGGTGCTGTCATAGCCCGCCATCCACTGCAAGTCTACCAACCACACAAACACCAAGTAAATATTCCTGTCTCTAGAAGATTTCAATATTAGTAAAACAACAAAAGTGGATGGGTTTTTGTAGTATAATTTTCTTTGTGACTTTTTAGTTCTTCTGATTATAAAATGAATATTATCACCACCTGTTAAAATGTGTGACAGTAAAATGAATATAATAATGCAGAGTTAATCACCCTAAGAGATTTTAACTAGTCAGCAACATTTACAAGCCATTTGAAACGGAAGGCACCAACTCAAAATTGCACTTAGTTGTTAGAAACCCAACCTGAGCTGTATTCTGGATGGTTGTCTAATAATTTTTTTAGGCTAATGTTAAGTGTCTTTACCCTAAAACCCTTATTTAGATTTTTATTTTATTTTAGGTATTTAACATGCACTTTCTGAACAGATTGATTATATCAGTACACAAGAATTTCCATGAGTGAGAGCGAAAGGGCCTTCCAATTTTGGATGGAAAGATATTTTCATATACCTTCCAGGCCACAATCAACCACAATCAACATAGGAATGACTGGCTTATTTCCCCTACAAAGAAAGCTGTGCTACAGATTTTATTCACTCAAGAAAAATCTGTCTAGCACGGCTGAGTGTGAGCCCAAGAACATTGGGTCCAGAGCCCGCAATGGTAGCTGTGTGATCTAATGCGCTACTATCATATTAGAAAAGACTGCAGAAGACAGATAAATCGGGACTCAATCCCGTTCGGGTGCACTGAGTGATTTTCCTAAATGGTTTTCCACTCTTCCACCATACAAATGCATATGTACTTCCTTTAGGTTAAACTTTCCTAATCCCTAACCCATTAGTGTAATTAATATATAGGTGTATATCCCAAACAGGTATTAAGACACAGTGCTAATAAAAAAACAACCAAAAAACATTGGGGTCCTGAAATGATCACTTTACCTTAAAACCACTAAGGATGACTAAAACCCTTATCAACACTATCCTTAGAATAGTTAATTAGTAACATAAGATCGGTAGAATCTGATTCTTTATTTTACTTTAAAATGTTCAATTTCAAATCTGAATCTTAGAAAAAAATTTAAGCATAACAAGCTTATATGCATATAAGCTTTCTCACATAGTAGAATTTAGTTTTCCTCCGTTTTACATTACATTACATTACATTGCTAGTGTTTTTGTTTTAGTGAGGATTCACATTGTTTTTTATTGTGTCTTACAACCTGTTCAAGTTAGGTCTATACTTATATTTGATAATTACTCTAATGGAGGAGGGATGAGCATGGAAGCATTTTAGTAGTAATCTACCAACATTTGTGTGGAAGTAGGGTGGGAAACCATTCAAGAAAAACCATCTTCAGGAAACCTTACTGAGATTTGAACCCCATTTCCCAGTCTTCAGCAGGTCAGTCTAACACAAAAGTGATGCCTTAAACCATTCGTCCACTTAAGTGAGTCATATTTAGTTAAGTGATAAATTATTGATTTGGGATTTGACTGTTGGGTTTGTTATGTGTCACAGTAGAATAATAACTAGAGACACAAATACAGACTCAAAACTTGAAGAAAAAAAACTTGAATTGCTTTTTTTAAATCTTTATCTGGAATGTTTTTAAATCCTTGAATCTCAAATAATTTTCAGGATTTTAAAGACGTATCCCTATCACTAATCTTTGAGGTGAACATAACAATAAAAGAGAAAGCAATATTACAACCCACTTAAGATTTTATTAATGGGCCCGCCCTTTAATAGTGAAACTGAAAGGCAAGATGGATTGTTTTATGATCCACAATTAAGTGCAGGATACTGGAAAAATCCACCCACTCATATTAAAAGCAAATCAAGAACTAGAGTTAAAAATGTTAAGATGTCAGAATCCACTGTATACCTAGCACTGGTTTGTTACCCTCCTGCAAGACGGCCTGAGGGATTCCTGTTGCAACGTCCCAAAGTATGATGTGGCCTGTGGTGTCAGAAGACGCGAGACTCATCGTGGCCAGCTCTGACGATATTCTCTCTCGTGTAATCTTGCCCCACACCACCTGATAAAAGTCACTACCATTACTACTACTATTGTTTTAAGTGCACCGTGTCTTACTATCCAGTTGGCCCATCCATATGTTTAAAATCATAGATGAACAAGGTTGAATATAGAGGAAATGTATCTGCATTTGAGTGATGAGAAAGGGGTAGCCATTTATGGGGGAAAACATCCTCGGTACGCCCGGCCAAGATTCAAACTCTGATCTCAATGGCACACACACACACACACACAAAATATGAATGTTATATAAAAAGAGATATTTGTTTCTAAAGTTTAAGCCATTTAAAACATTTAATTTATTTTATTTGTAAATTTCACTCTTAGCTTATAGAAAGTATTGCCTCCATACAAGGAGTAAGATGCACTTACATTGTTCACCATGGACTTGTGCTTGTCCAAACATTGTACTGGCTGAATGTTACGAGAATCCAAGATGACAACGGTATAGTTGGAGCCATACGCCAGCAAGCCATGCTGGCCCCTGTGCGCAAAACAAACACAGTTTAGAATGCTAGATGTGTCAACAAAACGCTTATCAGGATTAGTATAGCCAGATTAATACTGTATCAAGATAACTAGTAGTTTGTTGGGGAAAAAAATATTATTTTCTTTCAAGACCTACTATTTTAAAATAAGTAAAAAACATAGAAATAAAATAAAGCGCCATTGGGGCATAATAATGATCTATGAATACAATCTAAGCAGAAATATGAAGAATTCAGTTTAGAATTAAAACCATAAAAAAATTAGTATTTTGATCTTGAAATGAAATAGGCCTAAATGACATCTAAAACACTCTCATTGGACTTCACAAGATTACAGCAGGACCACTTGCCTAGCATCTACTCCTTCATAGTGCTGACTAACAGCTCACAGCTGACTTCTGACAGTCAACATTTAGGTACCTAAATTTTGACTCTCAGAAGTGACAGCTGCTAAACACATGTTTTTGCAGATCATTTGGTTTGGCGTAGGGATACATAATTTGGTCTGGTAACTTTTCAAAGCCATCAGCTGTTAGATGTGAGCTGTCAATCAGCACCAAAGAAGCCATGGGGATACTGTATTTACCATGAAATTTATTTTTCTTAAGAAAATGAAGCATATAAGTGTTGTACCTATTACTTTTGTTCTGTTTAGTGTTGTACCTATTATGTTTGTTATGTTTAAGTGCAATATTTTGAAAATTTAGGTTTAATAGCTTCCAAACACCTTTGAATAACAAATCAATTTTCTTTGTTTGAGAGCTGTTAAAATGTTCTTTAGATCACATGATTAAAAAAAACTCCCCCTACATGCATTTTCTTTAGAATTGAAAACTGGATTTTTGAGACAATTTGACTACTTTTGGTGGTCATATCTTAAGAAGGGGTCAGAGTAACAAGCCATTTTTTTAATACAATAAGTAAGTTATTCATAAACATGTAAGGAAAAAATAGAGTTGTTATTCCAAGCCCTTCATGGGATTTTAAATTTCCAAAAGTGTTAAAAAATGGATTTTTTCGGTAAACTTTGACCTTGAAAAAATATGCATTGGCTTCAAATTTAAAATTTGTTCATACCACATGAAAAAGAGCTTTTTTGAGCTTTCCTATGAGTTAAGGTTGAGCACTGTTGCTTTCTTTGATAGGAAAAAAGTTATAGCTCATAAGAAAAAATTAAATAAATAGCCTATATATCAAGGGATATAATATCTTTAAAAAGTTAAAAAATGTTTGAGGTCTAGGAGGTAGTGGGATGTGCAAATTTTCATCAAAATAAAATCTTGTGGAGCACAATATATTTGTTGAATTAAAATGGAATGGCCTGACTAGCAGTCAATAGCATAGAGCAATAAGTGACACATGAAAAAATGTAGAAAGCTTATCCACTCCATGCCTGACAGGATAAAAGCATGCTGTAAAGCTAGAAAGGGGGTCCTATTGGCTACTAATCGTGGTAATGTAACCTTTTTTTAATGATTCTTATTGATTTATTAACATATAACTTAATGTAGGTAGAACAATTTTTTTATTCTTGTTTTATTTTCTAAATAGCCTAAATAAAAATATTGAAATGTGGAAAAATTGTGTTTTTAATGGGTGGTCTTAGACTTTTTTCCAACAATGTATAATGATTTGTGTTAACATTTTAATGATGTGTTATCTAATATAAAATATAGTGTGTCTATTATATTATTATTATAAGGTGATTGGGCAACGTTCCCCATAAATGTAATATCGTAATGTGTTTTAAAATAATATGTAATGTATTATCAATTATATAAATGTATACAGTACTGTATAGTTTTATATTAACATAAAACAACAAAATGTCCAATGTAGGTATTCAAACTTTATTTTGGTTTTGCTTCAAATCGATAGAGAGGTCTTCCCACACTCCTATGAATAAAATTCAGTCGCCACAAGTTTCCCTATCTGTTTATTTAGTATATTTAATGTGAGTAGCTGCACTACATCTACCAGTCAATAGCTCCCTGGTTCTGGAAGTTGGCAGGACCAGTGATCGTGCGCGCAGCCACACGCGGGATCTGAACCACAACCTGCCTGTGTTGGTCCCCTGCCTCCTCTACGGAGGGTTGACGCTCTAGGAACAGGTCCTTGTGACCTTGAACTTCCTCCAACTCACCCATTCTGCAGTTAGCACATTAATATATATAGTAATAGATTTTAAGCAGATTTACATGAATGAAAACATTTAGCCAGAGGGGGTGTATGGTTTATTTAGGTACTGTCTTGAGGTAAAATATTTCAAATCAGATCCAATGGAATCCATAGAATCCAATATAGGGCTAGTTGAAAAATGATCCAAGTCCCTCTATTACAATAATATATATGGCTAGTAATTGCTTAACCTGAGCAATAAAATTTAAAACGTTAGTAACAAAATTACATCAAAGTTAATTAAGTTAAAGAGTTTAATCAAATCGATCTAATACTTACGATATCTTCAAAATCAAAATTTCATGTAAAATAACGTACTAATAAACTAAGTTCCTAAACTAACACTATTGTGTTCGCATTTAATAAAAAAAAATATTTTTGGCATATTTTGTGTTTTTGTGCAGACAAAATGGAAAAAAAATCAGTTGTCAGATAAAAAAAGGTTCGTACAGAAAATTTGATCATGGATTAAAAAGCAAAGTTTATTTTACTTCAAAGTTCAAACCAATGATATACTAAATAAATACTGTGTAGCCTTTAGGTAAGGAAGCTCTCTATATTATAGCCTCCCCTCTGTAAGTGAACTCAAAACCCAATGTAAAAGTTGATCAGACTTTGACGCTTTTTAGTTGCACAATTTGCCGCTAAGTGAAAAAGCATTGTAATCGTTGCGGATAGTTGAGAAATTTAATAACAACGGCTGTTCAGATTTAAAAAAATTTATTACTGCACAGTGGCTTTTAAATGTCAAAAATAAAAATAAATGTAAATTTCCAGATTTATTTAAAACTGACGTGTCAATTCCCTCAAATTTCGAAAGACGTGATTGTGAAAATGAAATACAAATAGATTTCTGGTCAAGAGAACTTTAGAAAAAAAATATAATGCTAGATTTTGTGAAAAACTTTTTGGCCAAAAGATATTATACGAGAGTGGCTTGTGGTAACTAGTGTTAACAATTTTTTTGCAAAAACGAAGGGTGTGATTGCTTTTTATAATTTAAAATTAGTTTTTATCTTAATTATAATTATATTTCCACATTGATCAATATTTGCAATACCAAAATAATCTGCTAGATCTCAGTTAACACCACTCCTATGTCGTTGGCTACTTGTATGTTTTATAACAGTGCTTTTTCTACAGCTTTAACTTGAGATATTAATTATACACCAAAATAAAAAAGAGTACTTTTTAATTGGGATGGTACTCTATAACTGATACAAATTAAACACTCTATTTTCTCAAAACAGCAAATCATTAAGAAATTACTATTAGCATTTATACTTGCAAGTAAACGTCAAATCAAATGATACTAAAATCATATTTAGGCCTATTCAACATAATTTGATTTTGTAATTTTTATACATCTAATTAGAAACAAAATCCAGACGAAGGACCTAAATATCAAGGTATTTATTTGAACTATCTTGTTCGAATTTTGAATTTATTTGCACATGAAATACTAGAAAGGCTATGCAAGAAGGGGACGATGCTCAAAAACCTTACTCATACATATTTCCCTTTTTGTTGTTAAATTTTAAAAGTTGATAATTGTTTGTATCAATACACTCCTCAAGATATCAAGAATTGATAGAAATTAATATTATTTTATCTACATTCGAAAGTATTTGATAACATCACATTAAAAAAGTAACAATATTTGTTTAGTTTTTTTTAATGTCACTTGCCCCAAAAGTATTAAATTATTCATAGAGAACTGAAATTGCTCATATCCTGACATCTTAAACTCTCTTAATATGACTGCAATATAGATTGGTAGTAACAATAGATACGCTGCTGCAAGAAATATTACTACTGTAATTTAATTAAATAATATTTAGGGATGATACTATCAATAATGGGTTTTGGCGCTTAAGTCAAATATAGTATTTAAAAAATGTCTACTAGAAGGCTGGAAATAAACCTGGGACCATTGTAAGACGATAGTACCAAATTACTATGATTAAGATAATCTTTTAAATAATAAAACTATATTAAAACTTTATAGACTGTATGCAATAACGAAATGAGTAAAAAGTCAAGTGGTATTGATTTGCCATTGTATTGGGCCTTCTGTAAGAACGTACCCTCTAAGTTAGCTAGTTAACACCATTCACACTTTCGAATGTAAATTAATATTTTTAAAATCCACTCAAAAATCATACTTCTCATTCACTCTTCACGTTTTTTTATGTCATTCTTGGATTCTGCCTTATCCCTTTGTTAAGGAAACTCATTTTCGTATTCAGACAAATTACACTAAATGCTACTCATCAGGATCAAATCGAAAATCCCCTCAGACATTATTAGCTAGATTGTAGGCCTGATTGATGCCTTAGTACCCTCATTCATTAATACTTTTTCAGATAATAATTTATAGTCATGTTTATATGATCAAATTTTAGAAAACAAATAATTAGCGTGTGATTTATAGCACAGTATTTAAAATTTAAATTATCTTACATCTATAAGCAAATGATTAATTTTAATTTGTATGTTGTCATTTGTTGGGAGCTATTCTTTTTATTCACTAGGTATCACATTTGAGATAAAAATAATTACTGTCTAAAAGTAAAATGTAAGCTTGGAGGTTCAAACTTCTCTTCAAAATTTAAATTGCGCTCGCGCTATTCCACAACGACACTAACGCCATTTGGCTTAAATGTCTGATCACTGGAACTAATGAGTAGCCAGACCCATATATCTTAGACTATGATTATAATTTGTGTACATTGTATCTATGTAAGTATTGGCTTCATCTCAAAGATAAGGAAAGCAAATGTTTTACTGTGCGATGTTTAGGGAGATCATAGATAATCAATTTAACACGAACAATACGTTTAAGTAGGGGCTAAAATAGTGGTAGTATCATGGATCAAATAACAGTAGATCGTATAAGGTGCTGCCATCTAGAGCCTGTATTGGTAACTGAGTTGTTCAAAGTGAGGCTTCCAGTATAATTATCTTAGATGTCTCCGGTCAAACTCAAAGTATAAGTTGCAGTGGTTCACTTTGCACGGCAAGGCAAGAAGCTCGCCTTATTAACTGCAAGGATCCCATACCTACTTAAGTGGGACTCCACATGATTCCAATTTTAACCCACAGCCGTGCCCGTGGTGAGTTGAAAATATTTTGATTAAAATACTACTATAATAATAATTGTAAAACTGTGAATTAAAGATGTATATGAGAAAACAATTTGATTATATTAATGTAATCTATGGTATCATATGTATGCTCAAGGTATCACAACAATAGGCCCTTGTTGTTCTTCACATTTAGAGAATGCTGAGTTTTTGGAGTTAAACGGCAATTCTACCTTCGTAGTAGATGGGACAGTGGTATCTAGAAGCCACTCTTTGATAGGAGTAGCACGACTTCGGTGGCAACAACCAGTTAACTCACCCTCACCTCTTTCCACTGTATTCAGTGACTGTCAAGTTTGTGAATATTTACCCGTCAGTTGTGGCTTGAAATATCTGGTGCTAGCCTATTTCACTCCACCAAATGACCAGTGTTTTTTTGTTTTGTGCACATTGTTTTTAAGAGTACCCTACAAATAAGAACTCCTTCATACGGGGTAGCTCAGCAGTGCTTCTGAAAAGCACTTCTGCTTGCAGGGCTCATTTCACACAGGGTTACTAAGCATAGCTTTCGAGAAACGCTTCTACAGCGCCACTCACAAAAGTAGGTGGTACTGCTAATGCACGTTCGAAGCCCTATATACGCACGTTTGAAATACTGCTTATACTAGCTATTTCTACGAGTAGAATTCAGTCTTCAAGTGAACATGGACGTGTAGAAAGCTTGACTTTTAGCGATGCTGTCCATACGGAGAAATAATATGTGTAGAAAAAGGAAAAAAATTTCCGGATCCACTCATTGCTTTTGGAAAGACTGAAATGGAGGTTGTTTCATAACTTATTTGATGATCTACAAAACAATGATTATGGTATTGAAGGTGAAGAAAACCTAAGCTTAACAGAACTGATAGGAACCTCACAAGCTCCGTGCAAACGCATTATTTGAACATCTGCGCAAAGAAATTTTTTTTAAAAAAAACACCTTCTCTTTTGATTGCCAAAAAAATTGGTTATTCCAAAAATTCCGGACCAAGCTGCTTATTACTCTCGGAAGTGTAACATTTATAATTTCACAGTCTGTGAAGGAACGTCCAAAGGAACGCAGCAACAGGATAAAGTTTTTATCTATACTTGGACTGAGGCAGATAGTCACATGGGTTCAAATGAAATCACTTCTGCTGTTTATCACAGTTTGAAAAACACTGACATGAGCAAGTGTGAGGTCCATTTATTTGCAGATGGGTGTGGTGGTTAAAATAAAAATTCTACTATGGTTGAAATGCTTATGAAATGGCTATCTGAAGCTCCAAACAACATCCAGGAAGTACAGATGTTTTTTTTACTATTCCCGGGCACTCTTATATCCCTCATAACAGGGTCTTTGGACGAATATAGAAAGAGTTACTGACAATGAGTACCAATGTCAAGCTTGAAGATTATTATGTAGTATTTCAAAAGAATGGAATAGTTACTCAGATTGGAAAAGGCTTTCAAATATTTGACTGGAAAACGGCATCAGGAGAAGATTTGTTGAAGCCTTCCCAGTGGCATTTTAAGTTCGCAACAACCAATAGATTCATCATCAGTTGAGGTAAAGTTCCATCTGCAACAGTTCTTGTACGAAGCGAAAGTGCATATAACTCAGAAATGGGCGTCGCCAAAAAGATGTGTCGGCGAAACATGACCGTTAGACACATCATCCCTTCTATGATGAGCCATGGTATTGCTGTAAAACAAGCCAAAAAATATGACATGAAAAGATTACATCACCTTCATTTCGGTGAGGGTTGAGAAGATATTCCTTACTTAAAGTTCTACAAGGACATCACTACTCTGATCCATCCAGAGAGGGGGAAGACTCTAAAGATGAGAATGCTGGAGGACCAATGGAGGATTTGTGAGATCCTTTATAAGTTATTGTGTTTAGTTTAATAATTTAACTAATCACAATCATTATTTTATTTATAAGACGGTATAACAAAGATATTAGTTTGAAAATAATAACGACATTACTGTATCTAAAACTTTTAAAGATATAGGCCTGGACCTATTGTCACTTTACTGTTTAGTATTTCCACCAATTTGTAAAAAGTACTTATTTTTTACATGAATTTATATTAAGTACTTTTAATTTATTACGTCTAAGTCTTTATTTTATAAATAAAAAAACTTGATTTTTGTCATTGTCTGATAATCATTTAATACAGTTACAAACAGAATCTTGTCCCTACAACAGTTCCAAAAGACCCATGCCCAAAATATATATATTTATCTTTTTAAAGAAAACTATTTTGGTTGTTATGCTCAAACTTAAATACAATCATTTGAGGCACAAAAGTAATAATACTGCCAGAACTCACACACTTGCAAAAAAAATTCAACTTACAAGCCCATTTTTTTGATTTCCCAGAAAAATGATGATTTGGAAATAGATGCCTCAAATGTCATAAATATTTACAATACTAGTAGATAGTGGGGCAAATCAAATCATTTCCGCTCATTATGTCAAAACACTTCACCAGATTGGGGGTTTTCTCAGTGACGTAATGGTGTGTGCCATTGACCCTAACATTGGCGTCTCTGAATAGATCACTAATATAGGTATATTATTGCAATTCGTGTGTCATAAAAATGATGTAATTGACTATAACATTTGCAACTCGAAAGAGATCGGTCATATAGGTATATTATTGTGATGCATGTGTCGTAATCTTGAGGTCTTTGAATCTAACATTGACGTTTCGGAGTAGATCGGTCGTATAGGTAAGTTATTGTGAGGCAATCGTATTCAAACCCACCTGATCGTGTTTAATCCTGCCCGGTCATTTATCCTGTATCCTAAGAGGATGTTTGTGTGAGGGAATGTGCCCTATTCGATTTTATGTGCCCCCAGTTGATTTTGTGTGTGGCCTATTGATTTTGTATGTATGCCCCTTTGGAATGTATACTTGGGGAGAATTTTGGTGTGAGGGAAGTGTGATCCTTCCCCGTAGGAGGCGTTTTTTTTATTGGTGATGGTTGGTGGGAGTGTGTAGTTCCAGGCATCGTGCCTTCACAGTGGTGAAACCAAGTGTGAGCTAATTTGTCAGTTGCCCTCCTTCAGAATCAACGTATGAAGTCGCGACTCTTCCAGTCCTTGTGTTCGGAGAGATCGTTGAGCCATCACGTTTAATCCCTCCTTCCCCATTTCTTCACTAGTTTGTGTCAGATTTTCACGCCTGCAATGTGACCTATGAGGCTGAAAGGGTAGCAACCCCCCAGTGAATAAACCTAATTCTAATTTAAAAGGTCTAGCCATCACGTGGCTCGTTAACAAATGACACGCTAGCTACTTTAACGGCCTGAAAGCAGTGTCGAAATTAAGAATTTATTTTAGCAAACAACGCCATATGCACGCAATAAATCAACAATCTATAAGGCAAGCACTCACATTAATATGTTTGAAGGAATGACATCCACCAAGCGTAGAAACAGTCAACTACGTTAAGCTCTAAAGAAACAATTATCCGTAAGGGTTTTAATTAATGGTGAAAAATGACTTTAAAGTAGCTATATTATTAAATTCACCCAAAACATTCCAAACGCAAAGCAAAATTTATTTAAGATAACATTTTCGGCTGAAAGGGAATTTAGAAGAATGCGCAGACTACATCTGCTCAAATAGCGTCGCTTACCTCGCTGAAGTCAGTGAAATAATGAGAAAAGAGATTGATTAAACCTGTCCAAATATGGCACTAAAGCACGGTCACGTGGACACAGAGTGGATCTAAGGACGGATAGGTGGAGGAAAAGGAAGAGAGGAAGCACATTGTGCGGAACTAAAATCCACTGGAAGGTTCAAGGCTAGCATCGATGGCCTTAGATGGATCTTGAAGAAGGTGGAATAAGGAAGAAAGATCCTCTTCCTTCTTTCATTTTATTTGGCGCACACAGCATCATGGAGGAGGTGGGGCACCACGGCTTTCGCCAGTCTAACGCTGATATGGGAGCTGGTGACATGTAGGTGAATTTGGAGATTGGGCTCGTGCGTCTTCGCGGGTGGCGGGGTGTCACCATCAAATATGCTATGGTAACGGTTTAACACCGTTACAACGAACTCAGTTGTGGGCTGTAGTCAGAAGCACAGACATTCACAGCTGCCTTTTTACGGTATTCCCGACAAAAAAAAGTTACAATGTTAATGGAAACATACACTAGTAATTTATAACATTTGCAGACTATTTTGTAGACTCTTTTGGTGTGAAATATCTCAAAACAAGGACCGACACATAAGGCTGGTTTTCCTGGACACACTGCTTCCTCTTAGCTGTCCTCATTTTTGCACTGTGGTGACCTTAAGAACGAACACAGTATTCAGGCCTGTGCGAATTTCTTTCAAACGGTTTAATTTATTCTAATGGGTCACCGAGCTTAGACAAAGTAAGGAACCCATTTTCCCCTCTCTTAGTGTGTAATTGCATAATTCACTCTCCCTGTATCTTGGCAAGTACAGATAATTATACTTTATGAGCATTCACCCAAAATTTTGGCTCATTGCACTTTTTAATTTCACATGATTGTGGCCTCACAAGCATGCACCTACGTCCCTTGTTTTTAGTTTGTGAAAAATAAGAGGACTTAAAAAGAAATTAATCACAATTTATGTATTGTTTTTAAACCCTTGTGTGAGGTTCAAAACAACCATTTCCTCCAATGGCTCTAAAATATATCATAGCTCCTTAGATTGACTTGTGTATTTACATAAATTTACAAAGAAATACATTTTTACAATTACAGAGTCCAAATTTTGACACCCCAATTGGCAAAAGGTTTTATATATCTGGTATTGCTTAAAATATATTCTCCCATTGAAACTAAGCATGACTTCATCGAATGACAATTGTGAACCAAGGGAGAAGTGTTTAAGATAAGTTTTCCTTAGCACTGTGTCTTACTACTGGTTCAGCTTATACACAAATGTACTAATTACACTACTGAGTTATGGACAAGGAAGGCTACATTTATAGGAAGTGTACCCACATTTGCATGGAGCAAGAGTGGAAACCATTTTGAAAAAATCAGCCTCAGTACAACCAACCGAGATTCGAACCCCGATGTGACTGTTGCCAGTAGAAGTTAATTATTCATTACAAGTTCTATGATAAGCCTCATTTTGAGGATTGGGTTACAACCCGCTTCACCTTTTACAAGCTTTTCCTCATTGTTGAAATGTAAAAAAGAATATAACCAGAAGTATTTGTTCTTTGACATGACAATATGGTGTGCGACAGTGAAATATTCTACAGGAGCAGCTCTGCGAAACTTGACACATAACTGCGCATAAATATGAACACCGCAACAAAAGTATTAGTGTGTAGATTAACATTTTGTTGTTGTAGTAAATTATCTTCATTTATCAAGTCTGACCATTATAAAGACCTACCTCACGCTATTCTTTCACCTATTTGAAATACAAAATGAAATAATAAAAAACTTAAATATCATTGTGGCTGTGCACCTCATGGGTACAAGAAATTGACAATCTTCGTGTCACTCATAGATTGTTTAAATTTGATGTAGATATATAATATATAATTCTATAAGGAAAACCTCTTTTTGCTTTATGGGGTAATTGTATTAT
The DNA here is from genome assembly GCA_902141385.1 of Timema californicum. Classification (NCBI taxonomy): domain Eukaryota; kingdom Metazoa; phylum Arthropoda; class Insecta; order Phasmatodea; family Timematidae; genus Timema; species Timema californicum. The sequence goes on along the minus strand of CABFOW010000044.1, from coordinate 168,071 downwards.
ATTTGGAAGAAGGTACAGAAAAGTTGGATAGAAACATTTAAAAGGAACAAACACAATATGGCTTTTGCGGTGAGAATAACACAGTTCACATTTAACATTGCTGCCAGTGCACAGAGAGATAAGTAGTATTAGCCAGGGTTTGTTCGGTCACGTAATCTTATCATATTTGAATGAATTATCCAAACCCTGACCTAGGCTATGTTCGGTGACGTCACCTTATCATATTTGAATTAATGAGCCAAACCCTGACGTACTCTGAGCCAGTAATTATGTAAGGTAGACATCACAATTGTGCAGGAGTGTGTACGGCCGTGACGTCATAAGATAATTAATTGGAGCTATGCAATAGATATTTAAATAATAGTGACGTCACCTTGAATGATAGATACAGTTAATGTATTATGACGTCATATTTAACCCTGACGTTTAAATAACGTACTCTGAGCCAGTAATTATGACGGAGCCAGCATCTGTGTATTATTAATGACGTCATATTTAATTATAAATTTATATTGCTCTTACTACAGATCTGACGTACTTTGACTGGTAGTCTATGACTGAGCCACCATCTGTGTACATCATAAGATAATAAATTGGAGCTATGCTAGTGACGTCACCTTGAATGACGATGTATAGTTAATTATATTTCTCTTACTACATAATTTAAGAGGGAAATATGACTAGAAATGAAAAAATAAAT
>CABFOW010000044.1:73997-163343 GCA_902141385.1 Timema californicum | reverse complement strand
TATCACTTATCGAGCTCTTAATTTTATTATAAAGTTCTTTAAAGGAGGTGAAATCTTGTTGAGGAAACGAAACGCGTCCCACTTGGGTCACAACGACGTTTGCCGTCAATTCTTTGTCCTTGGATAAAATGTTATCTTCGAGACTTTCAAAACCTACGGGATAGGATAATTCGGCCAGTCCCACCTCCCACCGGTCGTGTTCTAGCCGTATGGACTGTGCCAATTTTGTAGTATAGTAAGAGAGTGTATTATTTTCGTAATAATCGGCGCTCGAATCCGAAGGTAGTGCTACATAAAACTGATTCATATTTGTTTAATGAGATAAATGGCTGCCTCTTGAAAAAAATTGGTTGTTATCGCTTAATCTCTCAACCTAAGTTTCATTCTTTCAGAACTCATCAGGAGGGAGTGTGAAACGTGCAATGCAACTTCTTACTTAAAAGAGGAAATCAAAAAACACAAATGGGAGAAAAAGGAAATTTGTAACACAACCCCCCCATACATTTAAATATTTTCAATTGTAGAGCCTATATCTCAACAATCAAAGATGATTAGTTGATAGTTAGTTTGTACGCAAGTCAATTTTTTTAAAACAACATTTAATTGCAAAGTGACCATCCACATTATTCGACTCCCCCACCCTCACCATGTTTGGACACGCCGAGCAATACACCCACCTTCCCCCCAATATGAGTACATAGTTTATGGATGGCCGTTACATGTAAATAATATTTTTTTAATTGGTAGTTTATATTCAAAAGAATGTATTTCAATTTGTGTTATGTTCTTTATTAAAGATACATTTCAAATATAAACAGTATATGTACATTTACTAAAACTATACACATAAGATTCATTTCAAATATAAAAACAGTATTCACACATAAGTATATGTATAATTTATTAAAAGTATATACATAGATACATTTAATTTTGATAACAATTATTTTTAAACTCACTTAACAAAAGTTATATTTATTCAAAGCTTAAGTATGCATTATAGTGATGGGAAAATTACAATTGCAAACCATATTGACAAAAGTGGGATCTGAATTATCAAACATGCCAAAATAATAACTAAAATTCTGTCTATTTTAAATTAAATAAATAATGTTGAATATAAAACCAAGTACTGATATTGTTTTTACTAAATACTGTTAGCTTATAATTTATTTAATATAACTATGCAATCGAAACAATTTTTGCTTACTTCCAATTAATAGAAATTATAATTTTAACCCCTTTAAAAATTTTGACTGATGATTTCCAAAAATTTCACAAAACCAGTACTGTGGAGACAACCCAAATTTATAAAACATCTTTTGACTTAAAGCATAAAAATATATGTACTATAATTATGTGTTTTTTTACAAGCCTAGTTTGCTATTTTGTTCAAATCAAAGCAATCAAAGTATTCCAATAAATGTCATCTCTTTTAAGAGTCTAACCTTGGCCATATTACACTGGTGCACACTGCTCATAATTGTGCATACCTATAATAGCCCCATGGGTTCTTTGGTGCTGACTGAAAGCTAAGAGCTTTGAAAAGTTACCAGATCAAATTATGTAGTCATACGCCAAACCATATGATGTGCAAAAACATGTGTTTAGCAGCTGTCACATCTGATGGTCAAAATTTAGGTATTATACCTAAATGTTGGAATGTCAGTTGTCAGCTGTGAGCTTTTCAGTCAGCACCAAAGAATCCATGGGGCTACTGTACATCTTGGAAAGCTAATCCAGCAGATGAATTGGTTTAAAAATATAAATAGTTGACGTTCATATTTGAAACAATAACATTTTATTAACTATGGAAAGGGAGAAGAAAAATAATCCCTTATTAGTAGATTCAGGGCACACACACAATTTTGATTCTTTAATCATTGGATTGTCAATTGGCATGATAAAAAAAAACTGTTTCAACAGAGTTAATTAGGGATACAGATCTATCACCTAATCATAAATATGATTAAATATGCAGGAAAAACATGGTAACACTGTAAAAAGCATTGCATTTCATAAAGATGATTGTGAAATGACCTAAATGTTTACATAAGGTTGGCTATAATATATACTTTATATTATAGCTCTGATAGCCAAGGCGTTCTGATGTTTATATTATTTGCAATTTCAAACATGTTCCTTGAAAAAAAATTTTAAACAATTTTGTAATGCTATGAATAAATGTGCACACAAAAATGAACTCAACCATCATTTTGAATTGTTTGTATGTATGTATGTATGTATGATTGATAAAAAGTGTATTTATTTCTTGTAGCTGCTTTGTATCTCAACCAGCTTTATTACATAAATGTAAAAACACTAACTCAATAGTTACATCTTCTAGGTTATCTATGTTTCCACACTCTAGATCATAGACATTCTCATGTGCTGATATAATCAATTGATTAAGAAAATGCATGTTAAATACTGGAACTTTCATCTCATCTTTATTAAAACGGTGATTATCGTTTGTGCAACTGGCCATCAGACAAATATACCTAACCTGATTGTGGAATTGTATTTTTTAAATCACGTTGGCTATGTTATTTTTTTGTTTCATTATTAAATTTTAGCACCAGGGTTTAATAAACTTATTAATTTAAGGGGCAGAGAGATAAGGTAATTTAGGAGGGAGTCCAACTTAGTGTGGAGAGAGGATGGGAAAACCATTGTGATAAATTACATATGTACACTCAGACAATATATTAGCATCAACCTACTTCAAAAAATCACTCAAAAGGCACCTAGCCAATATATATAAATCCCAAACCTACACTGTTGGTCACACTGCATGAAGGGTCAGCATTACAATAACCTCATTTACTAGTAATTTGAAGGTTTTTATATATATAATAAAGTAAATGATGTTTTTGTGATTCTGACCCCTTATACAGTGTGACCACCAGTGTAGGTTTGGGATTTAAAGTGATTTCTACAATAGATGCATGAAATAACATATAAATGTTTTAGTCGGAATAAAAGTCAAATTTAGTTCCTCTTATGAACTACAAATAAAATGTATTATATATTTTGCAGAAAAAAACTGTTTTACATCCACTGGTGATTTTGGAAAAGAGATTGCTTACAAGATTTAAGAGTATTTTTAAAAGAGCAAAATCAGCACATATCAAGAAATCAATTAAAAGTGTGTATGAAAGTGATTGCAATTTGTTTATGAAAACTCTGCAATCAACATTTCAATTCTGTTAGTTTGCACTAAAGAAATTAAGTCGAGGATCACCAAGGCCAAGGAAGCTTTCAACAAGAAGAGGTTACTGCTGACCAGCAAGTTTAGTTTGGAAATGAGGAATAAACTGATGAAATGCTCCATTTGGAGTATTACACTATACGAACCAGAAACTTGGACTCTTAGTAAGATGGAAAAGAAATACTTGGAGAGCTTAGAAATGTGGTGATGGAGAAGAATTGAGAAGATCACGTAGAAAGACAGGGTGACAAATGAAGTCCTAAGAAGAGTGGGTGAGAAGAAATCCATTTTGGATGTGATTCTTCAGCACAAAGCAAATTGGATTGTACACATCCTTAGGAAAAACTGTCTTTTCCATGACATAATAGAAGGAAAAGGTCGAGGGAACAAGGAGCTTAGGAAGGAGGCAGAGGACAGGGCGCATTGGAGATCTAAGTTTCACTGTCAAAAGGAATGGACCTATTATAAGACATAAGACATAACACATAACACATAACACATAATAATAATAATAATAATAATAAAGCACACTAAATATTCCTTCTTTGATTCAGGTAGGAAGGACAGTTTTAGAGAATACAAACATAATTTTTTGCGGTCAACATTGATAGATTTAAATCAACTATTAATGTTAGTTTATAAGTATGATATTGAAAATATTTACTAAACGATAGAAATGTAAATCACATTACTTGAAGTATTAATATATGAAAGTCATTTAATAACTTTTATATAATATATTAGTGACTATTTGAGATACAAATAGCTTCTCATTGTAAAGTTGTTCTACTATTAAAATAGCTTTTTTTTAAATACTTTATTACATTTCTTTGCACGAGGCAATCTCTGAACATATTTGTAGAATTATTATAATATATACCAAATAGAGCATAATTTAAAATATTTGTCAATATGACTAGAATGTTGAACATTAAATGAAATTATTTAATTATATATAACAAAATATTTACTTTTGATATTATTTATTTAAAATGCACACAAAAAGATTTTTTTAAATATAATAATGATATGTTTTAGGACCTTCAATGAATGTATTTGCAGCATTAGTAAAAAAATTCAAATCCCACCAATAAAATAACTCATTCACTTTGAACATAAATAGTCATGAGACACACAAGAATATTACAATGACGATTACTGCGCCCAAGACACGATTCTTGCATCTTCAAGGATTTCAAGCCATTTTACCTGTGACAAAATAATCAATGTTAACACCTCTAAAAATTGTATCGAAAAAGAATATATATATATGTGCCGCTTGGCCGGTAAGTGTCTGAGGAATGTTGCCACCTAACATACTAGTACTGAATTAATGTCTATGGTTTTGACTTAAGGTAACTTATAAAACTTAGGCACTATATCTATAGTTTGGGGGAATATTTCCAAAGAGCTAATGATTAAACTTAACCAACCAACCAATGTTTCGCCTAAGTTTTATAAGGTACCTAAGTCAAAACCATAAACATTAATTCAGTGCTAGCATGTTAGGCGGCACTATTCCTCAGACCCTTAATGGCCAAGCAGTACAATCCATGTAACAGCTCATGGCTTGTGAACGACCAAACCACAAGGTTTCCCAACTCCTTCGATAGGATGTGCCAGACAAAAATATGGAAAAGACTATAAAGTTCTGATTTAAAAAAATACGTTACTAAACTTATATGTATATAAAGTTCTGTAAAGAATCATACTATGTGTAATAGATGTAAGAGGGAAGTTGAAGAAAACTCATCCTATGGCCCTGAGCGATTATAGTATGAGTAGAATTTTAATGTGTTGAAATAAACAGAGAAACCAACAAGGACGTCCAAACATGTCTTTGTTCTCATGTTAAGCCTCTCCCCTTTCCTAATCCATTGAGCCCAAAATCATTCAGGCCGCCATCACTCTCCTTCCCTCTCCTGCTCTATGAAACATTTGGGGAGCCACTACCTCCCCTTCAAGCCCCCAAAGCCCTAAACTTACTCTCCACTCATTCCTCCTCCTCTATCTACACTAACCTAAGCCTACACCACTTCCTCTGTCCTTGCTCTCTCTTCCATGAGTCAACCCCTTCTTCCTCAAGTTATTGCTGCAGAAAAGATGGCAAAATTAGAAAGCTATGTGCTATAAGCAATATCCTTCCTTTTATCCCTGAATCTCAGTAACTAAGAAGCACCCGCCCCCCTCCGATCACCCATCAGCTTCCAATTCTCTTTCCATCTGCTTTGCCATACAAAGAAATGGACTACCAATAATTATCCTTAGCCGACTCTAAAAAAAACAGACATCAGATACCTAAATAACTTCTATCTACAAAAAAAATTCCTTACCTTGGTAATACGAACCCATCCTCCTGCCTATAGGACAACTCTTCATATTTTGTTTGGATAATGTCCTACTTCACACCACCCACTCATATGTGAGTTGCCACTGTACTCACTACAAAGATACCACAAAAAGAGATCCCCCTGGACAATTAGCAGCACTCCTCCTCAAAAGAGCCCAAAGCTGGTGTACTGTATCCCGCCTTACCAAGAAACAAAAGAAAACCCGCAAAGCTATCCATAGAGTGACACACTCTGCCCCTCCACTCTTTGAAATAAATTGAGCTACATTTCAGACACTATTAGCCACCAAGCAAACAAACAGTGAAAACTACACCTGAAAAAATAAATAGAAACCAACAATGATCAAACAAACCCACGAGACATTATAAGGGTCCAAATTTGGACAGGTAGAAAAGCTACTAGATCTAGTTCCATATATTCATATACCAGGTGCGTTGTGTAGCTCTATCACTTTTAATTGATATTATTAACTATAAAAGAACACAAATAAGATAGTATAATATCAATTTTGGAAAATTGTACTGTCAGTGAGGAATGCATTGACTATGAAAACAACTAACAGTTTCAAAACAAGAGCACCAACAAGAGATTAGAGGAATATATATTTTTGTTGTCACAAACAATACTGTATCGCCAACTTCATTATTGCGCCACTGCCCATTTTACTATCATAATGAAGATACCTCCACAGCCATGCATGTAGGAATATAGAACAGCCCTCACTGCCTCAACATAAGTAGATTCAGATTGTTCATCTCTGCAGCTCTAATTTCAGATGGCTAACTCAAATAGTACACTCGAACATCTAACCATCAAGAGAAAGATCTACTTTCCAACCTTCCTTAATATGCTGAGTTGTGTGTAAATATATAATACAATCAAAGGCTGGCCACCCCTCGACTTACCATTTATCTTGGCTTTGTTAAACACCAAGATTAGCATTCAAATTAATCATCATCATCATCATCATCATGAACAGTTTCCAGCCACCGGTCAGGTTTATTTGGAACTTAAACCTCTCCACCATATCCTTTTTCCCCACCCCCTTCCCTCCAGCCCAATCCCTACCTCTCCCCAGCAAGCTAGTAGTGGTTGTAAAACTTGCTTTCAAGAATGGAACCATTTAAATTCACCTTACAATATTTTATATACACGTTAAAGGTTTGCAATTTCACTGTCTTATTTTTTGTCATTCTAAATCTCACACGCTTTTTCTCCGTTCCCATCCACCAGTTTTGATATTCTTCCCTTTCCACACTATCACTAATGCTTTATATTTTGGCAATTTATTTTTGACATAAATTACTTTTCTCGACTGTACATATTTGTATGAGGAAAATTAAGAAGTAAATTTGTTTGAAATAATATCCTATTTAGTTTTTAACATAAAATTGATACAGTATAGTGAGTATTTATTTACCTCATACATTATTTTATCAATAATTCTTCTTTGTGTAAAAAGCTTTGAAACAATCTGGAAGATGAAGAGCAGTGATACACTTTTTTAGATCATCATCTAGTTTAACTCTTTTAAATTAGAGGTACACACTTTGCAGCAGCATTTTGTTGAGGTTTTTCTTTTCTGTGACACGGCTATGTTAAGGAAAAGGTACACATTGTTTGGCTCAAATTCTGGCTGGGGAGTCTTCTATTGAAGGATGCCCTTGACTTTTGTGGTTAGGTTGTTCTACATTTTTTAAGATTTACTCTATAAGATAGAGTTTATAGCCTGAATGACAACCTCTTATAATTTTTTTTTGTACAGAGCAAAAGAGTTGAAAACTAAAGGTGACCTGGTGGTCTAGGGGTAAGGTGTCAGACTTCTGTGCTGGCGGCCGGGGTTCAATCCTCGGTCCCGGCACATCCTCGGTCCCGGCACAGATTTATCTGATTACCAAACCCTTCCTTCACCTCTGACAAGACATCTTGTGAATGCGGGGAATGCCTACACATTAGCGTAAGTGCGTATAACCCGAACGGGTAGTAAGACGCGGTGCTAACAACAACAGTTGAAAACTGCTATATCCATGTTATAATAAAATAATTTACAGTATCCCTCGGTATATTTTCTCATCAGAAGAAAGTTTGAAAGATTAGCCTACACCACCCATTCATGCAGTGTAATTAAGAACAGGTTTTGGCTTTGATCCAAAATCTCCAGTTGCGCCCTATACCCAAATCCTTCTCTTTCCAGGTGTAGTTTCAGTATTTTTGTGACGAGTTGATAGTAGAGAAACATTCGTCTTGTCTTTCTACTTTAGAGCTAAGTTAGTAATCATATTCTGAAAATTGAAAAATGACACCTGGACACGGGAATCGAACCCGGGACCTTCAGCTTAATACGCCAATGCTCTTACCACTGAGCTATCCAGGATTCGTCCCGTGCCCATGGTCATTCTTCACTCATAGTTTAAGGCAGACCATGGGCACGGGATGAATCCTGGATATCTCAGTGGTAAGAGCATTGGCGTACTAAGCCGAAGGTCCTGGGTTCGATTCCCGTGTCCAGGTGTCATTTTTCAATTTTCAGATTATGATATTTTTGAGGTAGTAGCCTCTCTAAAATGCATTAACAATAGCTTCGGCTATTTGTTTCATTAAGTTAGTAATACACAAACAATATCCTGTCTCACATTGTTTGTGTAACATTAACTTAACCAATTTTTTGTAAATTTTATTTAATTTTTAAATATAAAATATCAAGATTTTTCATAAATTTATGAAATTATCTGTATTTTCTTGGTTTTTCAGGTGTGATGCAACCCTTAATGATCAATTTTTTATTATAAAGTATACGATGTTAGGGCTCAAAAGTAATAAATATATTATAAAAATATTAAACACAAATATCATTATCATAACAGTTGTCATTAGATGTAACATATAATTCATCCAAAGCTTATGGTTCAAATTAATTTTCCCGCCATTCTATAAAAGTGTCAGACACCTTACTTCAGTCGGTAGCGTGTCTGCCTAGTGGATTAAGGGTCTGGGGTTCGATTCCCAGAACAGCCAAAAAATGTATCATTGGTGAAATGTGAGTTTATCCCATCACAGTGATAAATTAACAAACAGGGACTGAATGTTGTGCCTATCCTACTCTTAAGTTAGATTACAAGGCATATGAAGCTACGATAGGCCTAGCAAGCCAGTAGTGGAAAATTTATGGCTTGAATAAAAAAGTGACCCAGACCACAGGCTGGAAACAGTAAAGGATGTATAAAATTCTATAGAAGTAATACAAATTAAGTTACTGGAAAAAAAAATCCATGGTGTAAGCCCGCAAGCAATTTATACTAACCGAGTGGCTGCTGCCATTAGCAATGGTAGTGCCAAGATTTGTGAATAGAGGGTGTCATGTAGTTGGCACAGTGGGCCCTCTGGTCATTAATCTCAGTTCTTAGGCCACAGCTGCTACTTATTTATTTAAGTAGTTCTGCATTTGTCCTCGCAAGGCTTAGTTTGACCTCGTTACAGAAGACCCACTGTCCCAGAGAAAAATTCTGAAAGCGCCAGGATGTCCAAGACCTCTGGATCTGTATCCAGAAACTTTTGACCACTAAGCCACAGAGGCGGTCTAATATAAGCTAACCTATGCTTTTAACACAAGCAGAGTGATTAGAACCTAGGATTGGACATTTAAAATCATAATCTCTTGTAACTAGCCTAATTTTACACAGAGAAGAAAACCAAATTCTTTGAGATATGGCTGGACGTTTCAAGTCATGATACTAGGGCATACTGGCCCAAAGCAAAGGCTTATGCCAACAAAGACTTTTCCAGTTACAAATTTTAACAAAAGCAAAGACACCTTACATGTCTAATCCTAAGAAGGTTGTGGATTTGTGATAACTCTGATCTGACAGTCTTTCTTCAACTCTGAAGAAATTTGATGTTTTAATCCGGGAATGATGGAATCAGATACATTCTCCTGAAATAAAGCAAAAATATATATTCTTAGGGGGATGAACATTATTCAAGATTATGTGTAAGATAGACACATAGTGGTAAGTTATCTGCATACTCTTAATTCAATCTATTCTGTTAATCATTTCTAACCAGGATAATTAGCCAACTAAGCTGCATTTTTCTTAGCACCGGGTCCTACTACCCATTTGGGTTATACACTAACGTTTAATTGAATGCTATGTATGGTTAACTTTAATTTAGCACCGGGTCCTACTACCCATTCGGGTTATACACTAACGTTTAATTGAATGCTATGTATGGTTAACTTTAATACTTTAGCTTGAAACAATTATTTGGGATAAAAAATTTTTTTTTAAATACGATAGACAAATTACAAATTTGTAAAAAAAACTACTATCACTCTACTACTTAGACACCTTGTTGGATGGCATAATAAAGCCAGTTACGAGCCATTGTGTCTGTGATTATGGATCTCTCTGAGTGGCTGATACTTTTTTCAGTTCTCAAATAGACTCCAAAAAGTAACGCAGCTCCAGATATGAGACAGAACAGGATGCTTAATCACTAGAGCATTTACACCCAGACAAAGTTATCAGGTTTGATTCACATATCCAGGTTGTAATTTTTAATGTAGTTAAAAATTAAAAAGCAACACTCTATTGCTATTTAAAAAAAACCCAACAAATGTTTGGTCATATTGGAACCATTATTCAAATAATTTAATAAAGAGGCAAGACTCTAAATGAAAAAAACATTTAAATACTGTGAATTTAATCAGAATTGAGTTATACTGTTTAAATGTTTAAATTAGTTCATTACTAACCGGTTCAAGGCCAAGCACTTCAATCTTGTAGCTTGGGGGAAGATATTTGTTAAACTCAATAATGAGTTTTGGGTGATCTTTGAAGAGGTTTATCAGTTTATCAATAAAATCAGGGGTGTTCATACTGAAAATTAAAAACCAATATAATATTACAAACTACACAATAGTGATGCAAAACTATGAATTTCAGAAATCATTTCCCAAGGCATCAAAATCACTGGTATCATAACCTGTTTAGTCCGACATTAGCAAAGTTTCCGTTAATTTTCCAAAAAGGAGTGTTCAAATAAGATAGTAGTGATACGAATTTTTTTTTTAGTCAGAAGCAAAGTCAAAGCAAAACTTAGAAAATATTTTTAAGTAGAAGAAAATTTTAAATTTGTTAGTCCATAATTACTATTACCTGACTAATTCTTTAATCGATACAGTTAAAAAGCACTCTTCTGCATTTATTTTTAGTTATGTTTAATTTATTTATTTGCAAATAATATTGTGTTACATCCTTTTTTTTCACCATATTCTACTCACAATTAATTATCTAGTGGTATAGGAATAAAGAAGGTTGAGTTTAGAGGACATGTATCTACATTTGCATGGAGGGAATGTTAAAACATATTTTAGAAACAGCCACTTCCAGTGCACCTGACCTAAGTTTCTACCCCAACCTAGTAAATGGAAAACAGGAGTTGGCCTATAAGAGCATAAAATTGAAATAAAGACAGGGTGCTCACCAATACGTGTATCATCAAAATAGTTTATTTGCTGTCAAACTATTAAGGAACTTGCTATGATAAAATAACTTCCTACTCTTTTAAGCTTAGATTTTAGCCTGCTAAATATTAATAATTTTAAGGAATATTAAAAAAATCTAATCAGGAATCTTTTGACTAAAATTAATATTTTTATATCAGAGTTACAGATATTTAATAAAATCTGGTACAGTAGTCAGAAAGTTTAACTATTGACCAGCAAAAATAGGAACCAAAATGTATCCTCACAAGAAAGACAATATTATGGTCACCAATGGCAACTGTATTTATGGAAGCATACTTAATACAATTTCGGAAACACAGATAGGAACCACTTAGTATTTTAAATAAACATAATCCCACAGTAGCTAACGCACCGTTGAGTGTGAAATTTATACACAATGTCCAAGAAGTCATCATATGTCTGGGACTCACTACCAAAAGTGAATTTGACCTCATCCAAGTAGGACATGGACACTACAGACTTGGCCCTGTAATACTGCTGACGCTTGGTTGGCACCAGTTCACTTCTCAACGTTTTTATGCAGTTATTTGTGTTTTGCAGAACAGCCTCCATAGAGTTCTCAGTAAAGTCATCGGAAGTCGCATCACCAGGCACAAATTTGTCCGACATAGGTTCGGGAACCTCTGTCTCAATACTTTCGATAGCTCGGGAGTCTCTTGATTTCTTCCGGCGAGGCCTAACCACAGAAACTAAATGATTACCAAAGAGAATATCAGCGTTTTCCTCAACGCGCACAATTGCGGGAGTTACGCGTTTACTAATGCTAGAAATGACACTTTTCTTTGATTGTCTGATAGCAGGAACCATCAAATTATCAGAAGGAATAGATTCACATTTGTTCTTTATATGGTTGAAAGGGGAAACCACACCATTAACAACATTAGAATCCCCATTTTTCTGCAAAGGAACAGCCAAATTGTCATTACTGTAAGAACATTCATTGTGCTTAACAGGTTGGTCTGAATATTTGTTGTAAATATGACCTGAAAATGCCCTTCTTTTGGTGGTGCTGCTCTGAACAAACAAAGTTTCGCAAACTGTAGAATCATCAGCAATGTCATCTTCATCCATCTGAGTAAGAAAGCTTGTGCTTAGTGAATAATTGTTATAGTCATCTTCATTTTCATTATAATGATCATCATCGTCCAACTTAAAGGATACTTCAGATGCATCAGGGAGTGAATCCTCATTCATAAGAGGAGGAGATGCATTTGCCTAAATACACAAAAAACATTATTAAGATAAGGGTTGGGTTCTTTTATAGTCTTAAGGATATTCAAGATTTGAGGATTCAACAAAATTTCACAATAATGATTCAAAAACAATTAAAATACATTATTCTCCCAATCCTGAGTTAGTTTATTTAGATCTATTTTGATGTTGCGTGGAAGTTTAATCCAACATACTTATAGGACAAACCTAAAAATCAAATGTCATATCATTAACTTAAATCTTGAATGAATGTGACCACATAAAATGTTATAATTTAGTTACAGCTTCTATTTTCTGTAGCAGCTTAAGACTCTTAATGGTAACAAAATCAGACTTGAAGGAATAAACTTAATTTAATGCCTATGTGGTAAAGTTAACCTCTTATGTGTATCATATTTTCTAGGATTCTGATTTGAGATCCATATATATCATAAAAAAATTATTAAGATTATGATTTAAAAAAAAGCGAATTTGTGCAATCTTTAATAAAAATAAAAGGACTGGTATAGGAGCCAAAAGTTTGTGTGGATAGATGTTATTGTGACAGAGTTGTGATTTCATGTTCAAGTGTGCTTCACTTAGAAAAACTACTGTATTTACTCACAACCTAACAAATGGTTATAATTATCAGAACATTTTCAAATATTTCCTGTTTTTTTCTTCTTTTAACACATTAATAAAAAATAACCCATTCCCTCCATACTCAATGCTATTAGGTGGGTCTCAACTAACAAGAATGCATAAAGAATTGAATTGTTGATGTAGTGACATGAATATGTCATAAGTTACATCTTGTGCGGTAAAATAGTTTATATTTACACAGTTGTGTTCTTCGACAATGAATCATTAGAGACAAATATAAAGTAGAGATTTCAAACTCAATTTTAATTGGTACTAAAATAATTGAGAATCAATCTCAATACTATAATTTTCAATACCTCGATTCTTCGTAAATAAGTACTTGTATTGAGACATTAATCTGAAATCTGGACAGGGACAAAGAGAGATTTAAGTATATTACAAGCAGCAGAGATGAGGTTCCTGAGAGGCATTGAGAATGTAACAAGAAGAGACAGGATAAGGAATGAAATAATTTGGGATGGTTTAAAAGTTATACCTTTAAAAGAGACAGATTGGAGACGCATGGCTGAGGGAGAAGTTTGGAAAGATCGACAGGAATGGAAGAGGATGTGCCAGACAACCCGCAGAGGCGGAAATGTTGGATGATGATGATATGAGACAGAATAATTTAAAATCAGGTAGTTTTTCATGGTGATTATTATTAGTTTTTTACCATTCCATTTTAATACCAGCAAATTGTAAATGTAAGTTACATTACCTTTTAGTTAGAGTTCTTGCACAAATTAAACATTCCCGCTTGTTTAATTTCTTTTTATTACTTGCATATTTAAAAAAAATTCCAAATACATTACAGTTTGGTTTAAAATAAATTAAATATTTTTATTGTAAGGATGGATGTTTGAAATAATATTGAAGTTGTAAATGTTAACAATTAAAATTGTAGTAAAAAATTTGAGATTAATAAGAATTGTACAAAAAAAAAAGTTACATCTCTAAAATAAAAACCAATATATCACTTATTTTTATAAATGCATTATAATGAAACAATTAAAGATAAAACCAATGTTTTACAATAAGTTACTCACTTCTACTTAGCAAAATTGAATTAAAATGCCAGTTTATTTAAAATTTACCTAGCTTTTTCAGTAAAAATTAAAAAATGTATTGTCTTGTTTAAGTTTAAGTTTTACCTTAATTATCAATTTTTGTTAATGTAGTGTAGTTGTCCCCCCCTGGGATGGTTTAAAAGTTATACCTTTAAAAGAGACAGATTGGAGACGCATGGCTGAGGGAGAAGTTTGGAAAGATCGACAGGAATGGAAGAGGATGTGCCAGACAACCCGCAGAGGCGGAAATGTTGGATGATGATGATATGAGACAGAATAATTTAAAATCAGGTAGTTTTTCATGGTGATTATTATTAGTTTTTTACCATTCCATTTTAATACCAGCAAATTGTAAATGTAAGTTACATTACCTTTTAGTTAGAGTTCTTGCACAAATTAAACATTCCCGCTTGTTTAATTTCTTTTTATTACTTGCATATTTAAAAAAAATTCCAAATACATTACAGTTTGGTTTAAAATAAATTAAATATTTTTATTGTAAGGATGGATGTTTGAAATAATATTGAAGTTGTAAATGTTAACAATTAAAATTGTAGTAAAAAATTTGAGATTAATAAGAATTGTACAAAAAAAAAAGTTACATCTCTAAAATAAAAACCAATATATCACTTATTTTTATAAATGCATTATAATGAAACAATTAAAGATAAAACCAATGTTTTACAATAAGTTACTCACTTCTACTTAGCAAAATTGAATTAAAATGCCAGTTTATTTAAAATTTACCTAGCTTTTTCAGTAAAAATTAAAAAATGTATTGTCTTGTTTAAGTTTAAGTTTTACCTTAATTATCAATTTTTGTTAATGTAGTGTAGTTGTCCCCCCCTTTCCCGATAAGTGACCATTTTCTACAAATTCTTCTGATAACATTGTAAAGCAATCCAATTTTACCAGTGTGATATCAGACAAAATAAAATATTTCTAGATTTTCATTAAATTGCATGTCACCTGTTCATTGCAGAGTACATCAACAATGTATTCAGATGGCAGGAACCGCATGAAACCAACAATTAGATTTGGATGGCCTTTGAAAAGATCCGTCACTTTTTCCATGACGTCACAAGTGTCAATACTGTAATGACATGAACATTACTGTGAATAATATATATTTCTATGTCAAACAATTAGGGGTGTGCCAAGTCCACTTACTGGATTCAAAGCAAAGCCAAATCAAATTATATGATATTTGTAATGTACATAACAGTACAAAATAACAAAATTTAAACATAAATGTGTATTATAGCAGTTTAGTGACAGAGCTTCAAAATGTCAAAGCTAAGTCAAAGCTGACAAATATTCAAAGCGACAATGACCAATAAGATATATTTTATGTACTTATACATTTTTTTCTCGTTAATTGAATGTAGATACCCTTCAAAAAAATGTGGTTCCAAACATTATAATTACAGATGGGATGCTTGAATCTTTGAATCCCTTGAATCCTATGGTAGTCAAGAAATTAAAACTTTTGAGAATCTTACAAAAAATATCCTGAATCTAAAAATAAAAAGACAATGTAGCTTCATTTATGTAAAAAATACAGAAGCAAAATCACAATTTTTTAAAAATATAAATTCATTTACACAAACACAATTTATTGTTTAATGTCTTCTTTGTTCTTGAAACGTAATAGAAAAGACAAATAAAAAGAATAGGAATGTTCAGTGGTGCCAAACCTTCTAAAATGTCAATTTGTTTGCCTTTTTAAAAAACCTTTCAATTTTTTGACACACTAAGAATTTACTTTTGAAGATTCAAGGATTAAAATTTGGATTCGAGATTCGAAAGAAAATTTTGGATTCGGATTTGAGAAATATAGGATTCGACCCATGTTATAATAAAATTATTTTAACAATTGGGTAGTGTTTTTCTTTCTTTTTTACATTATCAAGTGTTCAACCCGAGGGTCGATTCTGATGTACTTGGCATCCATCCGTAGCTCGGCATACACTCAGTCCCTAATTCAGTTAGCGCTGCCTGCGCCATCTATGAGAAAGCACATGCACTAGGGAAGCCCTGAATGTGTGGTAGTTCCCTGTTTCTTTCCTCAATGGATATTATACAAGTGAGAGAGAGAGGGCCTACTAATTTTGCCGTAGAGGTATTTTCACACACCTCTTAGGGATATTTTACATACCACAGTTGACATGGGACCGACGTCTTTACTTCCCCTACAAAGGATTTATTATTATTATTATTATTATTATTATTAGCACCGCGTCTTACTACCTGTTCGGGTTATGCACACTTACGCTAATGTGTAATGGTAGGGTGATTGTGAGATGAAATGAAGGACCTACAGTTTAACGTGGAATTCGAACCACGGTGGAGGCCTGGCATTTCCCAAATTCACAAGATGTCTTGTCAGAGGTGAAGGAAGGGTTTGGTAATCAGATAAATCTGTGCTGGGACCGAGGATTGAGCCCCGGACCCCCAGCACAGAAGTCCGACACCTTACCCCTAGACCACCATGTCACCTCCTACAAAGGAAATTGAGCGACAGATTTTTATGACTCAGTAAAACTCTGTTTACATCTGCTGGGTTTGAACCCTCAAACATTGGGTTCTGAGGCAAGCAATTTACCTCAGGACCACCGAGGTCAACTAGAAATTTAACAATCAGTATTAACTAAACAAGAAGTAAAATCAATGCAAAAAAAGTTTACATCTTGTAAATCTGCACCATCAGTTTTGTAATAGACTTGATTGTCAAGGAGGTTCAAATCTTAGTCAGTATACGAGCGATGATTTTCCAACCATCTCCTTCTCACACTAGTGTGGGTGCATTTCTGTTATACCTACTTTTTTCATCACTAACTATAAGATTAAGTCACTGACAAATTTGGTGTTAAATATAATAAATAAATAAAACTTTTATGCTTATCATATGTTCTAAGATACGAGATTAAAAATTAGATGAAGATTCAATATTTGGAAAAAACAACAATAAAGTGACCAATATTTAATTCAAGTAAAAATCAATTGTAGTATATTTTACAAGTAAAGTAAATACACAGCACTTGGAAAAGTAACTAGATATATCATCTGTAAGGAGGATGGACCCAAAGCTGTTTTTGATTAATATTTTTACCGTCAGAAAAGACCAAAAATCACTATGAAAGAATTAGAGTTAATGACATCAGTTTTATTTACCTGTGAGACTTGAACTTCTTCAAAATAGCCAAATAGTTATTGTAGAGGTGCGAATGCTTTCCGACTGTCTTTCTGACCTGGGATAGGTAGGACGTGGCATTTTTCAGATCAAGAACACTTCCATCTGTTAGTTTTTCAGCCGCATGGATTTCAGTCCTATTCTGTGCATGGAAACATAAAATTATGTACATGCTCTATTAAAGCCGGTATGTCCAACCGTTCCCCTGGCTGAGGGGTGCTAAAGTTCTTATGGAATTGACCAAGGACCATATTTGAAATTTACAAGACCTAATACAAAAATATTATAAAAACATAAAGAAATAATTATTTATTTGTAATAAATACATACACACGTGTGCATGCACGCACACATGCACTGGAGTGGCTTATACATACATACATACATACATACATACATACATACATACATACATACATACATACATAGCCTACTGTACATACATACTAAATACATAAATACAACACACAAGTACTCTGGAAACTAAGTAGACTAGATATTAGTGAGCATTTACATTAGCTCAAAGAGCCTAATTTGTTATTTATTTCAACAATTAAATTATTTCAATT
The DNA here is from genome assembly GCA_902141385.1 of Timema californicum. NCBI lineage: Eukaryota > Metazoa > Arthropoda > Insecta > Phasmatodea > Timematidae > Timema > Timema californicum. The sequence continues at coordinate 145,592 of CABFOW010000044.1, read as the reverse complement.
CGATCTGGCTGGCCACAAAGAACAAACTTGAAGGATGTGAACAACTGCACTCCAAATGGACAGAGAATAATGGGGTTATTTATTTAAAAAAATATTGGTAAATATTTACATATAAAAATAAATACTTTTTTTTTAACTTTCCATAGGAACATTAGAGTGAATAATAGTTAATTTTTCGGTTATTATTACATTGTGTTAAAAAATCTAAGAAGTCTATTATGACTTGATTGTTTTGTTATTAAAAAATAATTTTAACACTTATTGTTTTTTATTTAAATAATTAAGTTTATATATAAATTATATATTTAACTCAAGCTTGATTCGGCTCGATACTTGGGAGCTTCATGAAATCAATGTTCGAGATTAACTCAAGTAAAAAGAACTTAAACTCGTAGACCCCTAATGAAAAAAAAAAACCTTTGAAATCAAACATTTATTCTCAATTCATACCATAGTACTGTTTAGTACACTCGATTCATCTTGAAAGGTAGCAAACAGTCTTACCTTGACACAATGGCCTTGTTTGTACTCTGACTTCAATTATGAATGATGATTGAGCCTGAGAACAGGAAAATTCCTGGATAGCCCAGTGGTAGAGCATTGACACAATAACCCAAGTGTTCCAGGTTCGATTCCAACACACAAGTATAATTGTTTTGCTAAATTAAAACAGCTTTAGATGTACCTAATCTATCTTAAATGTTTAGTGTAACCAATAAGGTAAAGCAGGAGTGCTTTACAACAAATTTTCCTCTGTCCCAAAATCTGTAGCTATTGAATTCAGGGTTACTACAACAAATCATGAAATTTTGTCCAGGACATTTCAAGGATTTTCTAAAATTCCTCCAGGACAAGTGTATAAAGTAAACTTGGCAAAATACACATCAGTACATAGTTTATTTAATTTAAACATATATGTGTATATGTATTTATTTTTTAATGCAGGCTCCCAACTCCCCTAAGCCTTTTAGCTTTTCACACCCTTTGTTATTTTTTTAATGTATTCTATGATGCAATGAGTTACATAAATAGTTGAAATGCAACATAAGCTCACTTGCAACTAAGCATGAGCGAAATGTGACTTTACCCTTTCACAGTGATTAGATTAAAGGTCAGGGGCTGGATGTTGTGTCTGTTCTAGATATAAGTTGTGTGCAGATATAATTGATCAGTTTAGAAAGTGTATGTTAAATAGCACAAATAAATAAATCAATTGCAAATAATCATTTTATTAACTATGTTTTAATAAATTTTTATTTCTTAGGTACAAATATAACATATTTCTTCGATTCTAAGACCCATCAATTGTAAGACACACCTTAATTTGTAAGTACCACCAACAGATAAAAGCTTTGATTCCAAGAAAATAGATAAAAATAAAATGCTAAAATACTCTATTTATAGGAAATATTGTTACTATAGGATTAAATTGACTAACATTAGTATATTTTTTATCAGTAGTTATATTATTCATCACTCCCTTCAGAGTAAGTATCAGTTTGATTCTTCCGAGTCATCTTTATGTTCACTATCTTATAGTATATTGTCTTCAGCCATCTTTATATTCACTATCTTAGAGTATATCGTCTTCTGAACAATCGAGAGCATTGGTAAAAACAAAACAAAAAACTTTTACTTTAGGACGCCATCAATTCTAAGACGCACCTCGTTTTTAGAGATGTTCAAAGGATAAAAAATTTGCATTTTAGAATCAAAGAAATATGGTAATAAAGGTTATATAATTTTTGCAATAATAATTTACTATCATGTTTAAAAAAAGAACACAATAGGATGAATAGGAGTATGTTTTGAAATGTTCTTATAGAGTATGGTGTGGATGCATGGTTAGTAAATGCAATTAAGGTGGTATATGATGGAAGTAAAGCGTGCGTTAGGGTGGATGGAGCTATGAGCGAATGGTTTGACATTGAACAGGGTGTTAGAAAAGGTTGTGTTATGTTTCCATGGTTGTTTAATGTTTTCATGGCTAAATGTATGAGGGATGCTTGTGAGGACGTGGTTGGTGTACAAATGGACAATGTGAATGTGAGAGTAGTTATATGCAGATGATGCTGTATTAATGGCTTTGAAGGAAAGTGATTTGCAGAATGCATTAAATCATTTGGGTGTGGGCGAAAGACAGAATTGATATTCATACAAATGTTTCCAAAACTATGGTAATGGTTTTTGATAAGGACTGATTAGGAAATGATTGTCAACTTAGTATAAATGTAAAATTGTTAGAACAAGTGAATGATCTTGTGTTTCTGGGCAGAATGTTCTATAAAAATGGAAGGATAGATGTTGAAATCGACAGACAGGTGAATGAATTTCAGAAAGTAGCTATATGTATGTTGACTATTGCAAAGAATGAAGTAGTATTAAAAGGGTCCAAGATTGAAGTATATAAAAGTGTGTTTACACCAACATTGTTTTATGGATGTGAAGTGTGGGTTTGTCAGTCAAAACACAAGAGCAAGGCAGATGCAAGTGGTGTGAGATATCTAAGAAATATAGGTGGAAAAACTTGTATGGACAGAGTCAATAATGAATGGAAGCGAAGTGTGTATGCAAGGATATGGAAGTGCGGAGAAAGTTAGCGAGGATGGATTAAGTACGAAGTTGTTTTTTGAACAATATGCACAGTTTCCTACCTACCCCATAAGTAGAGCCCGTAAAAATATTTTTAGTTAAATTTCATTTTTAAAACTTCTCTTTTTGGTGTTATTTCGTGTTTATTCAAAATTATATGTTATAATAGGTGTTTAAGTATATTTACATAATATATACAAATTTAAAATTTATTATTGAAACATTATACATTTGCTTTAAAATTCTTTGTCAAGTTTGTCTGCATATTTCACAATGTTGTAACCTAAAGTTAAGTTACACTACAACAAAATACTAATCAAATTACAGAATGGTCAAAGTTCTGCTTAATTTGTTCTTAATTCCGTGTTTATTTAAAGATTTCTTTTTGTAAAAGTGGTGTTATTTCATTTTATAGGAGGATTTTGTGTAACAAGACAATTTCGTTTTATTTCGCTTTTCAAAAATATTGTAGATCATATCTAAAAACTATCAAAGAAAAAGTATTTGATACCATCTATGTATGGCACCTTTCGCTTTATCGCTTCTCAGCTTAAGTTAATGGCATGATTATGTATGTATAGTCCTATGTATTAAAAAGGGGTGGTAGGGACAAAGTAATTTCCAAGACAACCTAGAAAATTCCAGGTAAAGCTTGGAAAAATGAGAAATTCCTACTATTTCCAGGAATGGAAGACATATTTAAAATTCCAGGTTTTCCAGGATGCGTAGGAACCCTGGAATTACATGTTGAGATAAAAAGTGGGTTTATTAGCTCAGGAAAAAATATGTTAAACATGTTACAAATTATATTTAGTGTCCAAAGTTAGATATAGTATATAATACATTATAATGGATTTCCTCATCATAAAATATTAATAAAACCATGGTCCGATCTTGGGTTGTGGTTTGGGAACGAGGCTTGTTTAGGATCGTGAACTTGAGAAAATTGGATGTTTCCAAAACTCTGGTGGGAAAAATCATTTCCTGTGATTTTTAAGGAAAAATTGATATTAAAAGTTTACAATTAAGAACTATCTACCAATGTGATGTTTGTATTTATTGCTCATTAACAATATTACTTCAGTTACCTATCTGTTTTTAACAATAAAGGTCCCCAAAACTTCAGACGCTTTTATTTTACAGCTACCGTACTTAGACAACACAATTAAGCACCATTATATAGCAGTCACACTAGGTTACTTGATGAGAATATTTATGCCTGAGTAGATTTAAGGAAGCTAGACATGTTTGGAAAATTTCTTTTTGTAAAAGTAGCTTTTAAATATCAACTCATATAGGGAATACATCTTCACCACACTTATTTTACATCAAGGCACATCTATTATGTTAATGTTATTTGGAATGCCATACATTAGTGTTTGTATCCTAGATATTAATAGTTGGGTAAACTAGTATTTTTAAAGTCAAACAGCACTTTTTGTGAGCGGTATGGTTATTAAAATGTAAGAGAAATCCAGGCACAATGCCTTAGTGGTTAAATTTTTTGCTATTCTTATGGACAAAACTGTGGCTCACTTTAAGTTTGTGCAGATTAGCTTGACTATATTTATGTTTAATTGTGTAAGTACTCATTAAAATTTACATCATTTATTTTTTATTTAAGAATTTTGTTAGTCAATCAACACTAGTTAGACTAGTTAGTTATTTTGTAAAACTTACAATTTAAAAATAAGTTAATATCCAAATTACGAGGGAGTATCAAAAAATTTCCAGAATGGTGCTGCTATCTGGACAGCAGTTGTAGTAGCGCTATGCGACTTTAGGGGGTAAAACTACCATGTCTTGAGAGTCAGTGTACCCAGTTTCACACATCTGGTTGGTCGTGCTGATTTTTCACGTCCGTTTTGTTGAAGTCGTGTACGTGGCCGGTGGTGATTTTCACGATGAATCCGAAAAAGGAACAGCGTGTGTGCGTCAAATTTCGTGTGACTCTCAGGGAAAGTGCGACAGAGTCTCTAAAAATGTTTCAACAAGGGTTCGGGGAAGTAAGCATGGGCCATACACAATTCAATGCCATGCCCAGTTCAAGGCCGGTTGGACATTCGTTGAAGATGACGAACACACAGGGAGCCCCAGCAGCTGCATACCACCTGCCATGGTTGCCAAACTTCGACAGATAATTCCTCAAAATAGACAATGGACCATTCAAGACCTTACTGAGGAGATGGGAATTAGTTTTGGAACACACCAACAAATTATGACTTCTGAGTTGGGCATGTGCCATGTCGCTGTCAAATTTGTGCCCAGGATCCTGACAGCTGATCAGAAGTAGCAGCGTGTCGACGTCTGCAATGAGGTTTGTCAGGTCGCCTCCGATGATGCAACCTTCTTGTCCAGGATTACCATTGGTGATGAGAGCTGAGTGTATGGTTATGACTGAGACCACGCAACAATCTACCCAATGGAAAAGCCCAACCTCACAAAGACCAAATAAGGCCAAACACGTGAAGACCCGGGTTAAGAGCATGCTCATATATATTTATTGTTTTACATTAAGGGAAATGTGCACAAAGAATTCATCTCAGCAGGTCAAACAGTCAATTCCACGTTCCACTGTGACTTTTGCAGCGACTGTGCGAAAATGTGGCCCCGAGCTTTGGCGACAACAGAAGTGGCTGTTGCACTACGACAATGCCCCGTCTCATGCTTCCCTTTTTATCTGGTAATTTTTGGCCAAAAACAAGATGGCTCTTGTCCCCTACCACAACTACTCCCTTGAATTCGCCACCTGTGACTTCTTTCTATCTCCTAAAACAAAGATCAAGCTGAAGGGTCATCACTTTTGACATCATTGAGAAGATCCAGGCAGAATTACAGGCAGTACTGGACACACTCACAGAAAACGATTTCCAGGAAGTGTTCCAAAAATGGGAGAAATGCTGGGAGCTGTGTATACGTGTGGAAGGGGACTACTTTGAGACTGATGGCGGCCACTAGGCCCTATGTTAAGTTTTAAGAATTTTATAACATCAGTTCGGAAAATTTCTGATATCACCTCATATGTATACTTTTTTCCCCCCTTTAATAAATTCTACAAGCCTACAGAATTTAAATTTATTGTTCTCTAAATTGCAACTCAAGCAAAGTATCTCTTTACCCGACCATAGTCGGAAACAAATTGCCCTAAGCTTTTAATTTTATCATTAAGTTAGTTTCATTTTCTATTGATTGGGAACTTTTCATTTATTTGACTTATCTTTAAATAAAAGTAAAGACTTTGAAATTCTTATTCTGTGACTTTAGATTGGCCCTCTAACTCTTTAAAAATGCAATCCCTACATAGAGAATGCTCTGTATTACAGCTGACTCAACGTGAGCCCTTTATGGCCAAAGTGATAACTACCAATGTGTTTGTTTTTGTTACAAATATTTTTTAAATAACAATCAAATTGTTTAAATATCTAACACAACACCAATGAGTAGTAGCAGCATATACTTAGTGGAGAAGGTCCGGACGGTGTGAGTGTAGGACTGGGCTGATCAGTTATTTCATCGATCATATCAATATTGATTGTTTGTAGCTGATTTGGTTTCTTATCTTTAAATATTAAAAGATAATATGCAGTAATTATGCTAAAAAACCAATTAAAGTTTACTAGTGTTTTTTTATTTGGTTTGCATATACAGGTTATTTCAGTGAAAGCGTGTAAAAATTAAACAGGACATAGTGGATGCTCTACCAAACATTTTGAGATAAGGATTGTGTGGTCAGTGAAGCCAAGCAGGTGGGATATGGGCCTAAACATGTCTAACACTATTACTGATGTCCAGTTTACACAGCTTATCATTACATGTAATTCATTTACATTTAGTTGTAACATTATGTAAAGGTAGTACTACAGTATACCATACCATTGACGAACCGGAGGAAAATTACCCTTTCGTAACTCACAACAGTTGCTCAAAATGACGGCCATCGACCCCAATGCAAGCATGCCATCAGTGTATGTGATTCTGCTGCACCCATTCAAATATCCCATGCGTGTTGTGAGTTACATCACAGGTGACAACAATCCTGGCAACCAATTCCAAGTCTGTGTCCACTGGGGTCTCATACACAAGTGATATGAGATATTCCCATAAAAAATAGCCTTCAGGCTCTCCCCCCCATGTTTAGGCCCATATCCCCCTTAGCTGGATTAGTAAACCATACATTCCCTATCTCAAAATGTTTGGTAGAGCATCCCTTATGACCTGTTTAATTTTTGCAGGATTTCACTGAGACACCCTGTATAGTTAATAACAATTTAATTCACTTCATCCTTGGCCCTACCATATTTTAAAGATGATTAATCCCAGTTAAATTAGTTACACTTTCCTCTTATTTAAGTTTGAAATAGTTTTATAAAGAAATTTAATTTTAGAATATGTGAATAGCATGTCATAACAGGGCAATTATATTAATTTTACAGTGAAAATAGAAATGTTTATTAAATCTATTATAATTTAAATAATCATAATTAAATCAGAGTAAAAAAGAAACAAATAACTTTATGCTGTATAAAATGTTTGGATATTAACTCCCAATGACGACTAGACATTATTCCAGAAGACGAGATTAAACCCACTTCAAATGAAATTCATGATCTAATATCACATTTAATTAATAAGACACCTCAACTTTTTGCAACTGCAAAAAATTATATTAAAAGAAATTGTTTACAGGGTGGTTTAAGTTTCAAGATGCTTTTTTCAACTTTAGAATGTTTTTTTATCGGTCTTTATACTGAGAATTTTAACATATTTCACATTTAATTCACAAATTTCAACATTTTAAACGGAAAAAAATCAAAAAATCGTACTTCTTAATGTTGATAAAAATATTTGCTCGTTTTAGAAGTCCCTTTTCTGTTCAAAATTCACACTATTAATGAGACTTTAATTTTGTGGATATTTAAATATATATTTTAACTGTTATTATTTACACATACTGCCTAAACTATAAATTAGGTAACACCTTTTATTTTGAAAGTTAAATTATATATTAGAATTTGTGAAATTAAGATATAAATACATGTTCAAATTAAATTGGAAAACCTTTAGACCATTACACTTGGATGGTTCCCACAACAGTTTGAATTGGTTTTATTTATCAATTTGTGAGTCTTTAAAAATCCATACGCATCATTGGATACTATTATTGACATGTGGAGTGAGTATTAATGTGTTGCAACACTGTATTCTTTGGTCTTTTAGTTTTTTAAGGTAATGTAATTTAATATATACTTTTAAAGGATATTTATTAGAGAAATATTGTAGGATCTACCCAAAGAATATATTTTATAATATTAACTATATGAAACCTACATCTGAACAATTTTTTATACAACTTTTCAGAATTTTTATCACCGCTTTTCAACATTCATTTCCACACTTTGGCTCACTTCTATTTACCGAAAAATGCAGGGGTCTAATAATTAGCAATAAACTATGGAAGAAATGGTAGAGAAGGAGGTATTAGTTAGAACCCTTGCTACAAATACAAAAAATTTCCACTTTGAGCATAAAAATAACAATAATAATAATGATAAAGAAGCTGTAATACAAAACTAGCACAAGAGTTAATCATAAGCCCAAGGTCCTGTTTTGTCTTCAACATTTCTTCCCTTCTTTTAGCTTTCCTTGGTTCAGATATCAGTTTGCTCAAATCTAGTTGACCTTGTGTTTGACCTTGGGATTGGCTTAACCTTAACTCATGAGGGATTGTTTAAGTCTCAAAATAGGAAGCCTTAGTCTTTGGGAGAAGGTATTTAAAATATTCCTCCAAAAATGCCCAGTGAGTACACATATCATATAAACACTTTCTACAAATATATGTTTATTTGTCCACAAATTCAAGATATATGCATGTATACATTCATTGGGGTAGAAACGAGGAAGATAAAATTTTGAAGAAATTTATGTACATACGTTCTTTTAGTAGGGGGAGAGTGGGAAACCATTTAGGTAGTATTACCCTTTGTACAATTTGCCAATATTTTAATCCAGATATTTTCGTCGCTGGCTCAAGTATATCGCAAGGCCATGTGACCATTGATGTAGTTCAAATGTAATTAAAATGTTCAAGAGGGATTTGACATCCTTTTTCAGAATAAGACATATTGAAGTTAATGGGTGAGGATATGGTGGAGGACAATTTAGAATGAACTTGTAGTTTGCAACTAACCTGCTCTAAAGTGAAGTGCACCTCTTCAATAAAATTGTTTGGCGACTCTAAAAAAAGAAAATATTTCAAGTTGTGGTTACAATCAATAGTTTATTTAAAAAAAATAGAAAATAAAAAAATGGGACCAAATGGCTGAATTTAATAAATATTAAAAGGAGCATAGAAGGACAAAGCCTACACACTTACCCTAAAAACGGAGGCCTTAAAATTAATATTTTAAGCACTGCGTTTTTGTACCCATTCGGGTTATGAGCTTATGTACTAATTAAACTAATCAGTTAGGGATGAGAAAGGTTCAATTTAGAGGAAGTGTACCCAAATTTGTATGGAGAGAGAGAGAGTAGGAAAATCATTTAAGAAATACCTCCCTCAGTAAACCTGACTGAGATTGAACCACAATCTCCCTGTCAACGGCAGTCTAGTCTATAGCGAGAATAGACACTTAAGCCATGCGGCCACCGAAGCAGGTGAAATTCACAGTTAAAACATCAATGTAAATTATAAAGCACCTATTTCAACAAAAGAGAATATAATGCAAATTGGACAGTTTTTTAAGCATTTTATTTATTAAAATTAAAAATGGAGTCTTAATGTAAACAACAAAAATCGTACAGAAAGAACACTAATTTGCATTAGATCCACATCAGAAAGCATGCTGACTAAACGTCAGTCTTGTGAAGTCTGGTTTGCCAGTGACGAGAAGGTCTGGATTTGAATCTCAGCCATGTGCACAAGAGGGTGATTTTCCAAATATGACCCATCACTATGGTTTATTTCATCACCTGTTATATAGTAATGTGAGTGTACTTCCTGTAAACAACCTTCCCTAGTGTTATACCAAAGGTTCGAGCAGTTAATATCCAGTGTTTTTTCTTTTGTGCATCACATGATATTACTCATCCAAGCTATCCTCATATTTACACTAGTAAGATAAGGTTGAAGGTAGAATTTAACAAAAGTGTGTGTTCATTTAAGTGTGATGAGTGAGAAACCCTTTAGGAAAAATCAGGGCTGGGTCGATGACAACTATAAATCTGATTATCAGAAAATATGGCACAATAAGTATGCCAATGATAGGCATTATGCTCACCAATTCTTTAATCCGATATTTTGTAAATAGGCCTTGTTATGTGAGTTAAGAGAAAGTGTATTTCAATGGTTGTTACTATTAGAGAGGGATAAGCTTTCAAAGGTCACACACAAGGTCAACTAGTAAAAATATGTCTGACCCAAGAGAGGAAGCGTCAAGGGTAGTTAAAACTAAAGAGCTACCTATCAGAGGTTTAAAAACTTATTTTGATTCAATACCTTAATTTATTCACCAGTTGAAACTTATGAAATTATTTTAAAATTAATTATGCTTATTTAAATTCCAAGAAATTTATTGAACAATTTCATTTGTATTATCCTGAAATTAATATACTTCCCAGGCTATTTATTCTATGCACAGATTTCAAAATAAAATTTCTAAATAAAAATATCACAAACTTAAAAAGTGGAGTCAATTTGGCTGAAACTAACTATCTATAAAATGTTGTAGGACCAATGATAAAGTGAATAAAATTAAATTAACACTAGTTTTAATTCAAACTTGTTTAAGCAAACCTACAATAATGAACAAAATAGAATGGCCCACTTGACCAGTAAATGTTTTAGTATTATTAATACATATTAGCAATGTAATATTTTGAATTAATATAAACCATTTGATCAACAATGGTGATCATACTAATCAGCAGCAAATAAACAGCATCAGCATGACTAGCAAAAAAAAGTTGATCAGTTCAAACCAAAGAAAAAAAAATCACCCTCAGTACACCTGAACAAGATTGGAATCCTGACCTCCCTGTAACAGGCAATCCAATCTAATTTGAAACATACACCTTAGACTACGCATCCGCTTGGGTAGTTAACAATCTGTTACACATAATCGTTCTAAAATAAATTAAAAAATTACCTGTACATTCAATGACATGGTCTAGATCATATTTCCTGAGCAGTGTATTGAGTAACACCTTGTTAAGACTAGATAACTCGTCTTCTAAGCAGTCCACATGATTCAACACACGGACACAGGAAGAGCACAGCATACCATCTTTGTGTGAAGTAACCCCCATCACCAAGTCAGAAACCATACTGTCCAGCTTACGTCGAAAGGGAACTTTGGTCGTGTCAGTAAGAGTGCTCAGGAAAGAAGCACCTTCGACAAGCAGATGTTTGTCACATAGGAAACACCTGAACATTTGTGAGTCTACCACAGCATTTTCTAGGGTCTTCTCACTAACTTCCTGTGTAAATAAAAACTTATTCAGTGATTTAGGGTAGTGATGGGACATTAGGCATATGTAAAAATACTAGGGTTGATAAGCTTTCCCATTTTTAAGCCTAAAATTTTCCAGGCTTTCCAATTAAAAAAATCCAGTATTTCATATGCAACTAATTAAACAACAAGGTTTGTATATTTAGTCTTTATAAAATAACCTGGCCAGGATAGAAAACTCTAACCTTGTCACCACAAACCATACCAGACGAGATTGACTAATGGATTAGATAGCATGCATGCACTTATGTGCAGGTTTTATCCACTTGATCATCTTTACTATCAAAGCAGCAAATAATGAAAAATTAATACTATATTTAAATTAAATGCTCTGCGATTGTAATAGTTGTAATCTAAACAAACACACATCATAGGATATAAAAAAGAAATGTGAAAAAAAAGGGACAAAATGCACTGATTTTCCAAATAGAAGTGAAAGATAACTAGTGTCTGAACCTCTGATAGAAGTATGGCTTACTTGAAATCTGGCAGGGCATTCTAGGAGAGAAAGGAAGAAAGAGGTGTGTAAAGTTTGAGAGGAGGGGTGTGGCACCTTTTAAATAAATATAATTAGACACATAAAACAATTTACCAAAAATGGGAAATAGAGGCCACAGCATTTTCTACATTAAATAACAAGTATAGCAGCATCAAACATTTAAATGACAGTATTTTTTTTAAAGGGCAATCAGACTGAAATAAGTAATAGTTTCTTACTTCTCATTAACTTAACCATAATCTACTACTGTAAATTAACTTAACCATAATCTACTACTGTAAATTAACTTAACCATAATCTACTACTGTAAATTAACTTAACCATAATCCACTTCTGTAAATTAACTTCACCATAAGCCACTTCTGTAAACTAACTTCACCATAATCCACTACTGTAAATTAACTTCAGCATAATCCACTTCTGTAAAACTATAACTAATTTAATCTTTTTGTCTGGTCAAAAGCCAATACTTTGCACAAACTAACTTTCATAGTCTTGAGCCATTTGATGTTACAGGATGCGTTTTCTCACACTTTGTGCAGCAAATGGAACCACTAGGTTGGATCCTGCAAAGCCATAGACACATTTTTTCTTAGTGAGTGGGGTCTTGTGCTCCCATGAGGTGACCTATCATCTCTTGATAGAGGTAATTATATATTTTAGAACACCAGTTTAAGTACTAATAAAGTGTTTTGGTTTACAAATTTTCAACGAAATTCTTTAAACAATCTTGGTGTGCTGCTCTTTTGATTGGAGGAGTATATGTAGTGATTTTACAAATAGAAGAGAAAACTAGTGTCTAGACCTCTGATAAGAGTGAGCTTTGCTAGAAATCTGGCAGAGCATTCTAGGAGGGAAAGGAAGAACCTTATAGAGACTACTTAATACAAAAAGGAGGATGGCGAGATCTAGTGATGAGTGACAGAACCTAGGACTAAAACATTTGATTTTTATATTATATTTGGAAGAAGGTATAGGAAGGTATAGAATCATATAAAAGGGACGAACACAATATGGCTTTTACAATGAAAAGAAGAACACACTTCACACTTAACATGGCTGCTATTGGACAGAGGTAATGGTTGCCTCTTAAAGAAAATCGATCGTCACTGCCCAATCCCCCGACCTAGGTTTCATTCTATCAGAACTCATCAGAAAGGAAAATAAAAAAGGAAAATGGTAAAGAATGATAGGACACATAGATAGGAACATGTAAAAGGTATAACTTAAAGGATAACCACAGGAAAAGGACATTGGACTATGGCAGCAGTGTGAAGTGTGAAGTGTGTCCTTCTTTTCATTGTAAAAGCCATATGTGTTCGTCCCTTTTATGTTTCTATCCACCTTTCCTATATCTTCTTCCAAATATAATACAATTAGCTCATAAAGCCAAAAGAGGTTTTCTTTACAGAGATACATTTTGTTATTAGTAACTGGGTATGTTTAGGTTATTAATAAAGTTATTTTAAGCTATTAAACATTTGTAAGCTTGTTTCCAATCGTAACCTCTTTTAATTTATGAGCAACTAGTTCGTGTGTTTCCAACCATCTCATTACTGGCCCAAAATTATTAGAAAGAAAACTCTTGTTTCCTTATTGGCTTTGGCCTACTTCCTGATCTCTATTTTGTATTTTTGTTAACGTTTGGTCCACATCTAAAATTTTTGCCTCATTCACTGTGTTTCAGATAATGTTTGTGAAAGGTATGTTTTCTTGACAGGGATAAGGTACTTTGATAAATCCATTTTTAAGTAACTAAAATGTAGGGCTCAACTCTTTTTTGTGATTTTTTTTATTGGTGAGAAGTTGTTGCAACTTAATCTGGTTTAATACATCATGTTTTATTTGTTTAGTGTTTAGTTTTATCCTGCTATTACAATGATAGTTAAGCTTATCTAAAAATGCCACTTCTTGTGATGGGTGTTTCACACTACCTACTGACGAGTTTTGAAAGATTGAAACCTAGGTTGGGGGATTGGGTGTTAATGATTGATTTTCTTCAAGAGGCAGCCATTGCATCCTTTTCCAATGGTAAAAGTGTAAATGCATAACTGTAAAAGCCATATTGTGTTTGTTCCTTTTATTTGTTTCTATTCACCTTTCATGTAATGTCTTCCAAATATAATGTTTCTTCTTGGAAATTCACGATTGTAATGAGACACTGGGAAACAGTGCCTTAATTTTGTATAGGCTTGGTTTTAAATTAAATAATCGATTTCTTAAATATGTATTTGCAAGGGACTGGCTTATTCTTAATTTTACATTTTGTTTTAGTTTAAAACTTCTTCTTAAGGCAACCATGTAAACTTTTTATTACCACTATAGAATATCTCTCATAAGTGTTCATTTGGATGAATTCATTTTATTTTGTTAACTAATATAAATATTCTATTCGCAACACCTTTATTTTCAAAAAGTTACTATTTGGAAATTACATGATTATACTACTATTACTTATTTCAGTTTGATTGCTCCCCTTTTTATAAAAAATAAGTCTTTTAAATGTCTGATGATAAATGTTATTACTGAAGAGAATTCTGTAATATTTTTCCCATCTTTGGTAAATTATTTTATGTTTATAACTATTATTCTAAAGGTGCCACTCCCGTTTTTTTTAATTGTGTCTAACTACCTGTTCAGGTTATATGCATGTATACTAATTACGCTATTTAGTTTGGGATGAGGAAGGATGAATTTAAAGGAAGTGTACTTGTCTTTTTGTGGAGGGTGAGTGGAAAACCATCTTGGAAAAACCATCCTCAGTACACCCAACAAGGATTCAATCCTCAATCTCCCTGTCATTGACAGTCAAGTCAAACACGAGAGTGATGACTTAGACTAAGCGGCCACTGAAGCAGGTATCTCAAACTTTATACACCTTTTTTGAATAAGGCAAATTTAACTGGGGCTCATATATATTCAGTCTGAGGGCTTCCTGTCTTTTAAGATTAATATTTCTAATTTATCATAGAAGCAGGTTTTTGTACGTATGAGAAGGGGGAAATTTGGCATAATACTTACCTCTTTTCGTCTACTTTTAGGGTGGTTTTTGTGACGGTCCACATTTTTCTGTAGGGTTATTGGTGGTTTTCTAGTTTTGTTACCAGGTCTTCTATATAACACCTTGGCCTAGACAAAATAAAAATACATTAATCAATTTAAGGGATTTTTTATTGGCTTACTTGAAAAATAATATAAAAACAGTTTTCGGAAAAAACTATAAAAGTACTGTTTTCATACAAATTAAATTATCTTTGAGCTTTTGTGGGTACCAATTAGTATGTTTAACAAATGGGTTATCAAGAGTTTAATTCAAGGGTATGGTAGTGAATAAGGTGGCTTAGAGAAATTGCACCCACATTAATATGGAGAGAGCATAAGAAAATCACAATGATAAAACAGATGTGGAGAACTACTCCAGGTGTACCCTGGGGGTACCTGAATCACAACTTTCCATAGCTGACAATCTAGTCCAGTCTAACAAAGCATTGCAACCCATAGGGCACACAGACAAAGGCAACAGTCTCGTCTTGTCTGGATTTATCGGTGACAAGACGAGTGGTGTTTGAATTTCGACCAGTGAAATAAGCTGTATATGTGTATATATATATATATATATATACACACATACACACACACACACACACACGCACGCACACACACACTGACTCCACAAATATGCAGGTACAGTTTCTCTCTATTTTCTATCTTCCCTATTACTACTCCTTTAGTGTAAACATGTGTATAACCCAGATGGGCAGTGAGACAGGAAACGGACAATATTCATATTGTTGTTGGTGTAAATGACCCAATGGAGACTCTTGTTGTGGATTTTAAATGTGTTTTGTTAGTGCTGTTGCAACAATCTCTACTCCAACGATTTAAAGCTAAATGTGGTGATTATTCTCCTGCCTTACAACCTTGATACAATGTTAACAATAATTCACATTAAGAATGGTATTTTTTATAGGTTGACATTTTATTAAACTTTTAATGGATATGAGTCAAATACATTTTTTCTCAAATGTTATTATTTGAAAACATGATACGTACACAAGGTTAACTTAACCACCTTGGAATTTTTTTAAAAATTATTTTGATTGTGTCAGTGGCTATATAGGATATAACTAGCAATTAAATGGTAGCATTTATTGTTACATTGTGAATTCAAATTCGGTTAAGTGGTAAATTAATGGTCTGTGGTCTGATTGTTGGAATTGACTTATAGTGATGTTGGTTTAAGCCCTCAGTAATTGTTGGAATGTTGGTATTCATTTATGACGAGTTGCGGTTGTTTAGTGTAGCCATATTTGTGATAGCGCATGCGCAGCGCGTGTCTTTATCAGACAGTAGACAGTCGAGTCATGGCCGTTATTGTTTGGGGACGCACATTCGTGAACTCGTTATTTGTAACTTTATTGTGCTGACTAACGTTTGTTTTATTGTGTTATCTTGTTTGTTTCGGTTCTCTTGACCCACGGCAATCTTTCTCTAACAGGTTATGGGCCCAGGCTCGCAAGTGAGTGTCGCGTAAAATAACAAGTTTAACATAAAAGATAAACGGGCGCGTGAGAGTTCCGAGATCGACGCCATGAACACCGCGAATGTATCTAGGATTGAACTTCTAGGCAAAGACAATTATGACACCTGGAAACTGCAAATGCAGGCCGTGTTAATTAAAGCCGATTTATGGGAGTTCGTAAACGGTGGCGCGTTAAAACCTGAATTGGCGAACGATCGTGCAAACGAAGCCAACGTGCGAGAATGGGTGCGCAATGATATGAAGGCGCGGTCGGACATAATTTTGTCTATATCCTCGAGTGAACTTAAGCAAGTGAAAAATTGCGAGACATCGCGTGAAATGTGGCGGAAATTGGAAGAGATATATCAATCCAAAGGCCCGGCAAGAAAGGCAACCCTTTTAAAGAGGTTAACGCTACAGAAAATGGCGGACATGAGTGATGTGCGCGCGCATCTAAACAGTTTTTTCGACTCTGTAGACAAGTTGAACGACATGGAAGTCGCGATCAACCCAGACCTTTTGACGATTCTATTACTCTATAGCTTACCCGCTAGTTTTGAGAACTTTCGGTGCGCCATTGAATCGCGTGACGAATTGCCAACCCCGGACGCGCTTCGCATTAAAATCATAGAAGAAAGTGATGCTCGTAAGAGCGATGCGCGTAACGCGTCGTCGGGTGCCATGTTCGTAAAGAAAAATGGCGGCTGGCGCGATCGGAAGGACAAACCCGAAGTGAACAAAAGTGACTGCGAGAAACAAAGAGGCGCGCACGTAATACGATGTTTTAAGTGCCGAAAGCCTGGGCATAAGGCGAACGAGTGTCGAACCAAGGAAAAGAAGGAAAGTGCGAAATGTGCGGATAACGTATGCTTGAACGTTTCGGCATGCAAGTCAAATGATCAAAGCCGGAAGTGGTGTTTGGACAGCGGCGCGACAACGCACTTGTGCAACGAGACAGAACTTTTCCGCGAAATGTACGACACCGGGCACGGTGCGCTAAACCTTGCAAACAGCGCGACAGCAGACACGGCAGGCGTAGGCAAAGCACAGTTTGTGGCGAACGTATTTGGCGACAAGAGGAACGTAACGCTAGAAAATGCAATGTATGTACCCGACTTGAGAACGAACCTGTTGTCTGTCAGTAAGATAACGGATCGTGGATATGATGTTTGGTTTCAAAAAGACGGTGCCGTTATACAAGACTCGAACGGTAATACTGTACTAAGTGCTGTCAGAGTAGAAGATCTGTACTATGTGCGTGAATTCAAACAGGACGCGTGCTCTGTCACTTCAGTTTCAAAAGAAATTAAAGTTCCATTTGATTTGTTACACAGACGCCTAGGTCACACTAATGCAAAAGACATTGTGGACGCCGTTCGTAAAGGTGTCGTGAAGGGAGTTGTGCTAGCAGATTCAGCAAGTAAGTTGAACTGTGACATTTGTGTACGGGGGAAAATGACAAGAACCCCGTTTCCCAGTAAATCTAACCGTCACACAGACGTCTTGGACGTGATACACTCAGATGTATGCGGACCCATGAGGACAACATCCATGGGAGGAGCGAGGTATTTTGTCGAATTTATCGACGACAGCACCAGATGGTGTGAGATTCGATTCTTAAGGTCAAAGGCTGAAGTACTCAAAGCTACTATTGAGTACATAACCCTTGTTGAAAATCAGAAGGGCAAAACGGTAAAGTGCTTGCAGTCCGACAATGGTGGAGAATACATTAACAAAGAGTTTGATGAGTACTTGAAAAGGCGAGGGATCACTAGGAGGCTGACTGTCCCGTACAACCCAGAGCAAAACGGCACGGCGGAAAGAAAGAATCGCTCTCTTCTTGACGTCGCTAGGTGCCTTCTGATGGAAGCAAAATTGCCCAATTCCTTTTGGGCTGAGGCGGTTAATACAGCAAATTACCTCCGAAATCGCCTACCAACAAAGAGCTTGGATGGTCGAACGCCATACGAGAAATGGACCGGTGGAGTGCCGGACGTGTCTTCCTTCAGGGTATTTGGGAGTGAAGTGCTCTATCTGGACAGAGAACCCAGCAGAGGAAAGTTTGACTCTCGTGGACAGGAAGGGATCTTCCTTGGCTATGCGGATGAATCCAAGGCATACCGTGTGTGGTCACCCAAGAAGTGTCGAGTGGTGATAAGCCGTGACGTCAAATTTATGGAGGATGCCAAGTCTCGTTTGATAGCCAGCCCCCAAATGGACCTGGATATAGACCTGAAGGGCGAAGACTCTACACAAGCTCGGCGATTTGTGGACATTGATTTGCCTCCAACGTGCCACGCTGAAGATAAGCCAACCACACGCTTCGAGGACGACGAAGACGAGGTATTCTTCGGCTTCGACAACACTGTTGAAGCGCATGTACCATCACCTGATGGATTAGGGGAAGATGGGGACATATCTTCCGTCCCCGATGACACTGCACCTAACACAGATGTGCGTCAGGAAATTTATCACAGAACAAGGGGCCCTGGCCGGCCAAGGAAGGTCAGGTCAGGTTCGAGGGGAAGACCGAAGAAGCAGTACCAAGTCATTTCAAATTTGGCCGAAAACGCTGAGGAAGCTGAGCAGGCGTTTCTCTCGGAAATACCTATGAAGGAAGCGATGTTCGGTCCCGAAGCGGACGAATGGCGCCAAGCCATTGGCGCCGAGATGAAATCCATCGTGAGGAACGAGACTTGGATACTTGTTGATCGTCCTAGAGGTCACAAAGTTGTCGGAAGCCGAATTGTTCTAAGGAACAAGTTCCTATCAGATGGAAAACTTGAAAGAAAAAAGGCACGCTTGGTTGCCCAAGGTTTTAGTCAGCAACCCGGCGTTCATTTCACAGAGACATTCGCTCCAGTGGCTCGAATAAGTTCCATTCGCCTCATGGCATCCATTGCAGCCCAATACGGGATGAAGATCAGGCAATTTGATGTAGAAACTGCATACTTGAATGGACATCTACAAGAAGAGGTTTAT
This sequence comes from Timema californicum, assembly GCA_902141385.1. Lineage (NCBI taxonomy): Eukaryota > Metazoa > Arthropoda > Insecta > Phasmatodea > Timematidae > Timema > Timema californicum. The sequence continues at coordinate 126,490 of CABFOW010000044.1, read as the reverse complement.
ATGGAACCACCGAAGAACTTAGGAGAAATACTTCAGGATATTATTGATTCGGAGGGCCAGAGTCAGCTTGGGATGAAGGCAAAGGTCATGCTCGAAGAATTGAGTAGAGGAGACAAGGTTTGCCTCCTGAAGAAGTCGCTTTATGGTTTACGACAAGCTGGGAGGAGCTGGTACCTTAAGCTGGACGAAACCTTGAGCAGCCTGGGTGCGACGCCTTCAGTCTCAGACCCTTGTTTGTTTCACATTGGTTCAGGGGAAGACGTTATACTAATTGCGACATACGTCGATGACATCCTAATCGCCTCCCGTGACAGGAAGAGGATTGCTGAACTTGGAAGAAGAATGGCCAAACACTTCGAAGTCAAGGATTTAGGCTATGCAAAATCTTGCCTTGGCATAGAGTTTAACCAGACGGAAGGACAGGTGACAATGCACCAGCATGGCTACGTACGCGATCTGCTTTCGCGATTCGGCATGTCCGAGTGCAAACCTGTTGCCACCCCAGTGGATACAAGCCTGAAGCTGAGGAGAAATGAAGTGCAGTCGGAAGATGATCTAAGACTCCCGTACCGAGAGCTGGTCGGGGCTCTTACATACTTGGCATCGACTACAAGGCCTGATATATCATTTGCCGTAAGCCATTTGGGGCAGTTTAACAACTGCTATGGTACCGATCACTGGAAGGCCGCCAAGCGTGTATTACGCTATCTAAAGGGTTCCATCAATGTGGGGTTAACCTTTGGCTCAAATCCAGGACCAGTCAGAGGATTTGTAGATGCAGACTGGGGAAGTTGTCCGGAAGACAGGAGGTCTTACACCGGGTATATATTCATGCTACATGGTGGACCGGTATCCTGGGAATCAAAGAAACAGCGAACTGTCGCCCTGTCAACGACAGAGGCAGAATACATGGCTCTGTCAGAGAGCGTTAAGGAAGCCGTCTATTTGCAGCGACTCCTCGTCGAGGTGGGTTTTGGCGACTTGGGCGAGATGGTTATCTTCTGTGACAACAGAAGCGCATTGAAATTGGCGGAGAATCCGATGTTCCATGCAAGGAGTAAACACATCGACATCCGTCATCACTTTGTGAGGGATATACTAAAACGCAAGGAACTTCGTGTGCTTCACATCTCAACGGATGATCAAACTGCAGACTTCTTAACTAAGGGACTGCCCAAGGTTAAACACTTGCAATGCATGGAATCAGCCAGACTTAGTGATTCGCATTAGTGACTTTCTTGTGACAACCAACTCGAGGGGAAGTGTTGGAATGTTGGTATTCATTTATGACGAGTTGCGGTTGTTTAGTGTAGCCATATTTGTGATAGCGCATGCGCAGCGCGTATCTTTATCAGACAGTAGACAGTCGAGTCATGGCCGTTATTGTTTGGGGACGCACATTCGTGAACTCGTTATTTGTAACTTTATTGTGCTGACTAACGTTTGTTTTATTGTGTTATCTTGTTTGTTTCGGTTCTCTTGACCCACGGCAATCTTTCTCTAACAGTAATCTCTAAAGATAATATTTATTTTTTAAATATTGACACCTTTAAAAAAATTTAGAATCCAAAACTTTTTTAAATTGAGTGTTAAAAATATAAGTAAAAAGCTTTTGACTTAAATAGTCAACTATTGAGGACTTGCCCAAACTTACCCCCTTACGTGTTTCCTGAGCAGATGTTTCATCATCAATATTATTATTGGCAAGACAATCGCTTTTCCTTTTGTTTGGTGGAGCTGTATGGGTTGTTTGTAGTTCTGTTATAAAATTTTGAAAAAGAAGTTTCATCTAAAGTGTGAAAAACAGAAAAAAAATGTATTACTATTAATTTATTGTTTAAAATGTTTGAAGCGTATTTACCAAAGGTGTAACAACAGCATGTTTTACTGATAGTGTATGTTGATATTACTCTAAGCAATATGGATTAGAATGATAGATTTGAGAAAATGTATCCACAATAGCGTGGAGAGAGGATGGGAAAATCAAAGTTATATGGAAAATCGCCCACAGCGCACCCGGCCGAAATTCGAACCTCAGCCATTCTATTACCAGTAATCTAATTGAGGCACACTCCTTAGTTTGTGTTACCACCATTGCAAGGGGAAGGGTGAGAAAGAGAAAATCACTACCAGAGAAACAAAATTATTAAAACATTTAACAAACCAATTTTAATGACTTGACATTTTCCTTAACACAGCTATTTAAGACACAATGACTGCTGAAAAATTATTGAACTATATCCCCACAAACTGAGATCAGTGTTAAGAAATTCAACAATTTTAAACCTTTCATTTACTTTTTTCTAATAATTTCATGGTAACATAATATAATAAACATATATGGACATGAACAAAAAAATTACTCCCAAGAAGTGTAGAAACTAATCCAGTTCAATATGAATGATTGTAATATAATCATAGAAAAATTATCAAAATGGTGGATAAAGAAAACCTGATGATGTACAAAGGGTTGCCAAAATAAATACTGTATAAAATAATTGCACCTAGCATGTTTTAATATATTCATAAATAAATATGTTATAGGGGTATGTGAAGCTTAGAAACTTCAACATAAACTTATTTATTATTATTATAACCCGTTAGAAATTAAAATGACACAAAAAATCTGAAGTAATTGAATTTTGAGTTGTAATAATGGATTTTTTTATAATAAAACAAAACATTTCAAAAAATTGTGCAATCAAACATTTTCCAAGTAATTTTAGGACACTGAGATATATAAATAAACACAATATCATGTTTTTAAAGCATAAAACTTAAAAAATAATATTCAAACTTCAGTCCAGCTTCAAGAATATTTAATATATTCGATTCAAATTCGTTTCAAATTAAAAAAGTGGGCTTTCCCAACCCTAACATATGATATAACAGAAAATGAAGAACAAATATGCTTTAGGAATTAGAAGACTGAACTGGAAGCTATACTCCAATTTTCACAGTTATATTGTGTTTATTTGTGAATATTTAATAAAAATAATATCAGTACCTACTGTATAATCGGTTTTCCACTCATACCTCTGGATTTGATCCTTGCTGCTGATGAACTATTACGGATGGCTCTATAGTGTTGCGGGGCCCCATGTTCAACGTCGGCACCCAATCGGGGTCGTTTTTATCGGTCATTCTACCAGGTTTACCTATAAGTATATGATTAATTTGGCAAAGGATAAGAGAACTAATTTTTTTTAAGCTTTTCATAAACAGAGCCAAGATTAAACTTATGCGCAGAGCCATATCAGTATTTTTAGCTGTGGTTTAAAAATACTAAAGTAAGGTCTTATTGTTAAGGGTGCCTAATGGTTGAAGGGAAATAGCTTATCTTCACATTGCTATATTTATTATAATAGAGAATATTCAGAAGTTTCAAAGTCAATAAAACAACTCTCAATTATCAAGGGATGTTTTGTTGCGACACTACTGTAGTTCAAGGGAAGCTAGATCTATGTTTCTAATTGTTTACTTTGCTCTTAAAATTTCTCAATCTAACGTGAAACATAAGTAATGAAAATGAGTTGATTTCACTTTTTCACAAACTTTTTTTCTATAAAACTTTAAATTATCTTCTTTTGTAAAATTTTTAACCCAATATGGGGCATGTTGATACTTTTCACATCCATTTTGGCATGAGACGTATTTTGAAATAACAGAGGACTTCTAGACATCTGCAATATGTCTCAACACTAAAGAAGGCAGCCCTCTTAAGATAATTTATGTTAGCAGTGTAATAGTAGAGATGGGGCTCCTAACTTTTTAACCCTAAAGAAGATTATTTAGTAATACTTGTCCAAATAAATGTATCATTCATTTTGAATGCTCAATTTTTCTCTCATCTCTATGTGCTCTATCACCATCATCATAATCATCATCAGCACCACAACCACATCATCATAATCATCATCATCATCATCATCATTATGATAAAAGTATTTGTAAAACCAATGTAAGTGTAATTATGTGAGTCGATATAATGAGAAGTTGACATAATATAGCAATATTTAGCAGTGTTTTCTTGAAACAAAAGTTACAATACCAAAATAAAATAGTTTCGCAAGTTTGCTAATGCCTTTAATTCATAGACAGAAAGCAAATGGAAGAATACTTATCTACAAATATAATTTTAATTTACCAAACCATACTTTTTTTAGCACGTCTTACTAGCCATTTGGGTTATACGCTTATTTTATAATTATACTAATGTGGTAGGGATTAGAAAGGTTGAATTTAGAGGACATGTACTTGCATTAGCATGAAGAGAAAGTGGAAAACCACTTGGAAAAAAACACAACCCTCAGTAAATTTGACTGGGAGTGAACCACGATCTCCCTGTCTTGGAAAGTTTAGTATATTGGAAGAGTAGCACCCTAGACCATGCGGCCACCGAAGCAGGTCATACTTAAATTATTTATAATTAGAAGCATGTAAACGGTAGGGTTATTTTATGGGGAAAAGTGGTGTTATTTTTCTCAAAAAGCAATTACATTTTATGCTGAAAACGGTATTAATTACATCAATATAAGTTGAATTAGTATTTATTGTAAAAAAGTTAGGACCAAATTCCAAAAAAAAAGGGAGCACCAGTTCTGGATGCACAACAATTTATACACCAACATTAGGTTAATAAATAAATTACTATATCATTGTAATGATATCGATTTTTCCTGTCTTTTTAATATTCGCGATCATATTTTAAAGTAAATATATTAATATTTCTTCTTTTCAGTTAATATAAAGTAAAGTCATCTTTTCTATACTACGGCCATGTTTCTTTTTCTTTTATTTTAACTGCACGTGTCAGAAACAAGGTTTTTACTTCCGTGTTGTAATGCGCAGTAAAATAATAGCAGGTGCAGAGTAGAGCGTCTGTTTTCTTAAATGCGAGCTAAATTTAAAACTAACCCTATTGGTCGATGGAAAGAAAGCAAGGAGTGGTCTGGGTTCGAGGGTGTGAATTACGGGGTTCACACGGCTCGACTCGAGAGGACGCTAACTTGTTAGACGCGGCATTCTACTCTTCTACGGCAGACGAGATGGAAGTGTTTTACAACATTAAGTGGTGGTTTATTTTATTTACAAAACAACTTAAGGGCAAATAAAATTGTCGTTGTGACAGCAAAACACAGTTTTTCTCATTTCTTGGGCAGATTTATCTCAACATCTAGTCCAATATTTATTGTTTAAATTACATGTTTTACAATTGGCGTACTCAACGAGGGGCAGTATTTAAGGCTTTTACAAATGGCGTTCCAATGTGGGGCATCCAGTATCTGTATTTTACAAATGGCGTTCCAACAAGGGGCATCCAGCTTCAGTACTTTACAGCATGTATCAAAGCAGTGCTACCGTATTTTAGACTAGTTCCAAAATTAGTACTGTATTTATTTATTTCTGCCAAGCTGAGCAGAAAATAAACTATCCTTACATTGTTAACTATACTAACTCTCAAATGAAAACCATACAATTTTGGCCAGATCATTTTTGTTAGGGTTTGTTCTTTTGTCGGTCAGAACATTGTTGTATGCCGCAAGAAATTTCTGAGTCAACTTTTGCACATGGTAACCAACTACCTCCTCACATGTTTTTTGCTATTTCATATAAGAAATCATTCTCATTTTAGACCGTATTTAAGAAAGTGATTACCTATCCCTGACATTTGATATTTCCCAACATTTCAGACTATTTTTTACGTTGTTTTGATTTTATGTGTTTCATGCAGGAATCCCTGCAATCCCATGATACATTAACATTACTCAACTCATGCAACAGTGCTTACGTTTTTCATTCATAATGTGTATTCAACTAGTGATTCATTAACATTTCCAGAGAAAGCTCAAGAGAAAAACACACACAAAATATTTAATTCTTAAGAATATTAAACTCTATATATCACTATCATTACCCTCAATTTTTTACAATTACCAATAATGAAATAATCAATTGTCAATATATGTTTAGCCCAAACATGTAAACCTGTAGCAAGGTCAATACATATTAATGTCCATGCTTAACCTAATTTGAAAACTTTTAAAGGCTAAAAACAAAGAATCAATCTATCAAAATCAAATTTTAAGTATCATTATGAGTAAATGTAGGAATCACAATTTTTGATGTTAGCCTCCAAATAAAAAGCCTGAACTTCTATAAAAAATACTAAAATATTCTGTGATCTTATATATTTTAAATCTGCAAAAACAGATACTAACAGTAAAAATGGCAACCCTGGAATAGTGCTACTTGCCAATATTACCCCTTTGAAAATCATATTATATGACAAGGCAGTTGCCAAATTATAAAATAAATTTTGATTATTTAAAATAATAGAAAAAATTCATATTATTTGTGTAAAACTGAGAAATTCACATAAAAATTTGTGTTATCGCAAATGTGAATGTCTCCATTTATAATTAATGACTGTCCATATTCAGATATACATATAATCGTGCTAAAGTTTAATGTAATTTGGTAATACCATCTTTGATGCTTCAATTCCTTTCTATCACATGAAAAATGATATAAAGACACCAAAAAAGATTAACGAGAATTTAAAATGCTCAAACTGTCTTGAAATTAGAGAACTTTTATTTATTAAAGAAAGTATAGAAAATAGGGTTAAGATCAAATAAATGGAACAAACAAAATATGGCTTTTACAGTGAAAAGGAAAACACAATTCACAGTTTATATTGTTGCCAATATACAGAAACAATAGGTGCTTCTTGAAGAAAACAATTACAGCCCAATCCCCTGACCTAGGTTTTATTCTATCAGAACTCATCAGGGAGCAGTGTGAAAACCACAAAAAGCAGAAAAAGGAAATTAGTAAAAGATGATAGATAGGAACATGTAAAAAGAACAAATAACATAAAGGACAAAGACAGGAAATGGACATTGGATGTGAATATAATTATATAACTCTTCATGGAAAACCTCTTTTCGCTTTTTTGAGGTAGTTTATAAAATATATTTGGAAGAAGGTACAGGAAAGGTGGATAGAAAACATTTACAAGGGAACAAACACTATGTGGTTTTTACAATGGCTGATAAATAATAATAATAATAATTGATGCCAAACTTATGAAAAAAAATTGGGCAATCCACTTTTTTGTTTGATTAGCTTCCTCAATGGGTTACTCTTTGATTAAAATTTTGAACAATAAATTTTTGATGGGTATCTTAACAAAGAGGGGGAAAACTCCTTAAAATTATGTATTTTCAGACAAGTACCTGTTATAAAATGATTAGAGCAAATCCTCGCATTTCTGAATTTCTTCTTAGTAATGCCACCTCTCTTCACAGCATCAATCCATTTTGATCTTCGGAGCATGCAGAGATTTTTAAACTCTCTTTCATTACAACCAATGAGTGAAGGAAATCGGTAAAATATTTTACTGTCATCTCCGATGTGACTGTCACAACCTTTGACTACACAAGCACGTGGAATTTTATCTTCGTTAAAAGGATCATCAAGTTTTGGGAATCTGAAAAAAAAAGTGAGCAAAACTAGTTTTCAGAATTTTCTTCTATAAGCATAACAAGAGGCTCTAAGTGTTTGGTGGAAAAAGTGCTAATAAAAAAGAGAGCAAAATAATATTAGAGGCATCACGAAGGGTTAAAAAATAATCAAGATTAATAAAGAAGTAAAATTACTAAGGATAGGTCAAAAAAATCTCCTGAATCCTTAGGGATATTAATATTCTAGGATAAAAAAAATTCAGATCAAAAATTAAAATTATATTCATGCTCTGAATTATTGTATGTTTTAAATCATACATATGATTTTTTTAGAGTTATGAACCATACTAATTATTTAGCTCAATATTAGTGGTGTGCTAATTCCACTCTTTCAATTCAAAGCAAACTCAAATCGAATATATGAAATATTCTAAAGCTGATTCAAATTTTGAATATTTTTAATCAGTCACTAGAAGCTTTGAAAAAATTATTATATGTTTATTTATATAACTTTATGCATTAAAATCAATTAAAATTCATTTTATTGCACAGTTATTTGCAATATTTAATTCTAATTTGATAAATTAAGTTACTTTTTAACAAAACACACAATTTTATTACTCCAAATTATTTCATATGAACATTTAATTGTAATGAACACCTAAAAATGGCAATAAATGAACATAAATATAATACTTTAGTTGGCAATGCTTTGTAATTGTTGAAGCAGGATATTTTTTAAGTTAAGTCAAAGCTAATATTTTTTTGGAAGCCCAGTCAAAGTTTCGAAGTGTCACACAATCTTACCCAGGACAAAATGGGATATTAGTTCACATTATAACAAAAAATATAGTTACAATTTGTTTTCCTTATCAACTAAAAAATCAGTGAGAAAAATCAGAATATAATTAATAAAAATTATAACAATGCTTATCATGTTTTCTGTTGTAGATTATAGAAAAGGTGGATTTATTTAAAAACTAATCCGAGATCCGATTGCATCTAAATATGTCATATACATGGAAATATAATGTTTAAATAATGGTTGGTTTTAAAAATGCTCTCATAAATAAAGCAATAATCATGCATGTTTGTATTTTAAACACAATTGATTTTTATTTTAACCATATCCAGACTATATGCATACTTACACTAATGGGTCATAGATGAGGAAGATAGAATTTGTAAATGTACTCACATTTTTGGAGGGAGAGTGAAAATTCAACCAGGGAAAAAAAGTATTCTATTTGCACTCAATCAGGAGTCAAACCATGACCTTTATTGGCAAATCAGACCAAATGAGGTCAATTCATTAGCTCATATGAGACAGTTGTGGTTTTTTAGTATATATATTAATCTAAATTATCCCATTAAAATAAAAAACTTATCATGTTTACCGATTGTTAAAATAACATAACCTTAAAAAAATTGCTGTCATAAAACTAGTTTTTAGTTAACATTTTAGAAAACAAAAAACAATAACTAAAATAAACTTGTACCTTTTGAACTTTAACTTTATTAGCATCAAATGAGTCATAAGATTAATTAGGATAATTACTTGGTGTCTTGTTATTGGTTTGAAATATGAAATGAAATTAATCTTAAATTTACAAATTTGCTGCTCAAGAAGTAATCTGATGATGATGCTAAAGCTTATAAAATATGTTTACAAAAAATAAAAACAGAAGTTTTTCTAACAAATTTTTCAATACTATTGTGAAACTCCTACTACCTGTAAAACAGTGATTCAGAGTTATAGTAAATTTTGAATGATTTTTGAAAAAATACTTGGTTTTTAATGTGTAAACATTAACACATGACATAAAGGGTAGATACCTACAGGTTCTAAGTTTTGATATTCCTCGACTATTACAGGTTTTCCATGACCATAAATAAGCATTTTTTAGTATTTTACGCACAATACTATAAATAAAGTCTGTTATTTTCACTGTGATTTTTTTAAATTCTTAACATAAGAATTATTAAAGACACTTAAAAAATCTGAAAATGCTAGAAACTTTTTGCATGACTTCTCCCAAACTTTTCACTGTCTAACTATATTTCCTAGCTTTTCCATGTAACGTCTATTTTATTTCATTATATCCTGTAGTACTCTGGTTAACCTTCAGTGACATGAAAACTGGATCGTTTAATCGACAGTGTTCTATTCTCTAAGGTTGACAACATGTTGTCTAGTCATGATAAAATAAATTATCTAAGAAAGCAATGCTATACAATTAAGTTAGTAAAATTAATTATATTTTAGAAGTTTCAGATTTTCCCTAAAATTTTCAAATCATCCTAATTTTTGTTGATCAAGATAATTTCCAATCACATTTGGACTTGATAAACGAGGTTTCACAGTAATTATCCAGAAAATTCACGTCTCTTGCCCCTTTCATGAATGAAACTTAAGATGCTTGAAATTTTAGTAAGTGGACCAACATTTAAACATGTTGCCTGCCATTACATATAAATTTCTCGCTGGGCTTACAGTCCTATACCTCTGCTTTCTCGATGGGGTAGGCAATGTCTGTTTTCTTGTGGTGTCAGGTAGTTTCGACTCGTTTGGACTATGGTCCTGTCTGGGTTCTTCATTGGACTCATCTGTAATACAATATAAAAATATTAGGGATGGGGTCTCTTGAATCCTTCGGGTGGGGATATAAGGAATGTGAAAAACGGTCAGTATTTTTTGCAGTTTTTATAGCAATTTTTTTTTTTTTTGCCGAAATAAATAAAAAAATTGCTTCGGCACAAGCATAAAGTTTTATTTTCTTCACATGGTGAGATCAACAGTTGTTAAATAGTTGTCATGTGCATAGCGGCATTAGGTGACCAACTGTTTTAATTAAGAGAAAAAGTTATTAAATTCTAGAACACCCTTGACATATATTCAAGAAATGTTGATACCAAGAAAATAAAATTAAACTTTATATTTCTAATGAAGAAATATTTTATTTATTTTGACAAAAAAGTGTTTTGATATAAAAACTGTAAAAACAGTGACCTTTTCAAGTGTCCCCTACATCTCCACCTTAAGGATATTGGCAGACCGAAAAAATATTCAATTTTTTAGTTTGAATTATTTAGAGATAATATGCTCAGTAGGAGATAAATCCAACCAATTACCGGACCCCAGACTAATAATTTACCATTTAACTTTAACATGAATTCACAATGTAGCAAATAACATTATTTAACTACAATTTATATTTCTTATAATGGCTAGAATCAATGTGAACTAAATCAGAATTGAAGAAAAAATAATCATACCCACGTGGAGCAAATAACTCTTGGGCTTATGACATTTTCTAAGATAAGTATTCAGGATTTGTAGGTAAAAATGAAGATAAATACTTTATAAAAAGCGGATTCAGTCTATCTCTAGTAAAAAAATATATAACACCTAGATTTTTTAGTACACTTAAAGTGACCTGAAAAAATTGTACTTATTTTAAATGAAAACTCCTTAAAAGGATTTATCTTCATCTGCCCAATGTAGCCCAATATGATAAGCACACAGGTCAAAAGTCAGCCTACCAGAATGTGACTTTGAGGAAGAACTTCTTTCATCTAATTTCTCACTTTTATGAGGTTTCCTCTTTTTCCGAAGAGGCTTAGAGAAATCAAAAACAGTGGGCACTGCATTCTGTTTCAACCAATGTCCACCAAACTTTTCTGTGTCAAATGAATCTTCAGTAAAATGTTTTGAGCAAAGTGTTGTGTACTTATTGGGAACAAAGTTTTCTCTATGAATGTTTGTCAGCCAGGTATTTTTGAGCTCTTCAGACTTTGGGAACCTAAGAACAAACAAAAGTGCATGTATAATATTAGTTCAATTATGTATGACATTAATAAAATTATTTAATAAAAATGCATTGGACTGTATTCTGGTGGTTGAAATACATAGCAGAAGCTACTTACCCACATGAGAGGGCAAGGAGACTAAGGACCGAGCCTGCCTAGTACAGATGAGAGGAGGGTCAGTGTATAAATCTTGGCTGGATATACTACAAGTGGTTTTACTAAATGGTTTCTCATTCTTTATACATACAAATAAGAGTAATTTCCCTCTAAATTACTGTTGGAGACACTGACTAAGATACACGAACCAACCACTGCACCAATCACGAGAGGCGCTGCAGTAGCGCAAGCATCACGAGTTAGCCAATCACATAACTTTCCGTTACACAGTTCTTTTTCCGTCACCAAACCGACCGCGTCGTTTTGTGCTCACGCTAACTTTCTTTTCGTGTTAATTAGCCCACTAAGTGTATTTGTAGATTCTATGTTCGTCTCAGACGTTAATTTTGTGTACTCGACATTAACCTTTGCTAACAGGTTATGGGCCCAGTACTCGTCGCGATAATTATCGTGTGACTAATCGAAGATCGCGAAGCACGTGACTCTAACGGACACTGCGCCATATTTAGTCTAGAAAAACTCGTTAGTACGCTGCGAAAATGAACGCAACCGGCGTAAAGTTCGAAGTTTTAAATAAAGAGAATTATGAAACATGGAAGCTACAGATGCGTGCAGTTCTCATAAAGAATGATGCATGGGGCTATGTGAGCGGGACAATCGTGAAGCCGGAAGCGGCTGCAGCCGAGCCAGCGACGATTGAAGCCGAACGACGGTGGAGAGAAGCCGACCTGAAGGCACAATCTGACATAGTGCTCGCCATGAACCCGTCAGAAATAAAACAGACTAAGGGCTGCGAAACTTCACGAGCAATCTGGGAAAAATTAGAGGGAATATACCAGTCCAAAGGGCCGGCACGGAAGGCTGCGTTGTTGAATAACTTGATGTCCTTGAAACTACAAGATGGCGGCGACATGCATGAACACACTCGGTGTTTTTTCGACATGGTGGATAGGTTGGCAGAACTTGAAGTTGATATTAATCAAGAGCTATTGGCAGTCATGTTTTTGCGCAGCCTACCGGAGAGCTACGAAAACTTTCGTTGCGCCATGTCGTCACGTGACGCATTACCGCCTCTGGAGATGCTTCGAATCAAAGTTACGGAGGAATTCGACGCGCGTAAGGAAACGAGCCGGAACTCAACGCAAAACGCGATGTACGCGGGAAAGTCGGTCGGAAGTAATAGACGAGAAAAGCCCAGATGGGAGAAATTGAACAAAGACTATGGTGCGAAAAAGGACTCTAAAATGAAGTGTTTTAAGTGCAATGCAATCGGACACCGGGCGAAAAACTGTCAGAAGACAAGGAAGTCGAACGAACAATCCGCGAAAATCGTCGAAAGCGTGTGCCTAGCCGCGACGGACACATCCAATAAAGGTGCACTTAAAATTGCAAACAATGCGGGTCGTGTTAGCTGGTGTTTCGACAGTGGATGCACGTCTCACATGTGTGGGAGTATCGAGTCGTTCGCACAGATCAGTCGGAACTTCGATCATGGAAAGTTAAATCTCGCTAACGGAACCTGCACGGACATTGAAGGAATCGGTACCGTGTCATTTGGGACGAGCGTGAGCGGTAATCAAAAGGTGATCGAATTCAAAGACACATTGTATGTACCAGGCCTACGCGCTAACCTCATTTCGGTCGGTAAAGTTACCGACAGAGGTCACAAAGTGATCTTTAGTGAGGCAAAGGCCGAGATCATCGATCAGGATGACAATGTGCTGCTTATCGCGAAACGGGAAAACGGGCTATATTATTTCCCAGAGTTGAACGACCAAGAGTGCAGGAAAATCTCAGGCCCGGATGACGCCGCTATTACTCCAAAAAGGAATTCCATTGAGGATTGGCATTCTCGCATGGGACATCTTAATGTTAAGTCACTACGTGAGGCTATCAAGATGGGATCGATTCGAGGAATCAACATCGAGGACATTAACAAAGATTTTCAATGTAGTGTTTGTCTCCAGGGGAAGATGTGTCGTGCTCCATTTCCAAGGGTTTCAGAGAGAGTGTCGGTACTGGGTGAGCTCATACACTCCGACATTTGTGGTCCAATGCGAGTCGCTTCACACGGAAAGAAGCTCTACTTCGCTACGTTCATAGACGACTCTTCAGGATGGTGTGAGGTGAGATTCATCGAACAAAAGAACCAAGTGATGGATGAGTTTGATAGTTTCAGGGCACTTGTGAGCACCCAACAGGGAAAGTCAGTTAAGTGTTTACAGTCGGATAACGGACGCGAATATGTCAACAAACAGTTTGACCAACTGCTCCAAAAACACGGCATCTTGAGGCGTTTGACTGCACCTTACAACCCACAGCAAAATGGAGTTGCTGAGAGGAGAAACAGGACACTGATGGAGATGGCACGTTGCCTTTTAATCCAGTCCGGACTGCCACCGACTTTTTGGGCGGAGGCCGTCAACACCGCAAACTTCATACGCAATAGGTCACCAACAAGTAAACTAAAGGGAAAAACCCCGTATGAGGTTTGGTTCGGGAAGCCACCGGACGTGTCCAGCTTTAGGATCTTTGGGAGCGAAGTCTTCGTCATGGACAGAACGCCAGGCAAGGGGAAGCTGGAAGTAAGATCAAAGAAAGGCATCTTCGTAGGTTATAGCTCAGAGTCAAAGGCGTACAGGGTATGGCTACCGGAGCAGAGGAAGATCGAGGTATCCAGAGATGTGATTTTCATGGACAGGACTACGATCCAGTCATCGAAGAATTGGGAGGACTTCCTCCCGCAGGACAAGTCCCCAAATTTGTCAAGTTCTTCAGTTGATCTTAACGCCACGGAGAGTGAAGATCAACATGTCATGATCAACCTCTCTAATAGTCAAGAATCGCATCATCCAACCGAAGAGCCATTACCAGAGGAACGTTACGACGAGTACGAAGACGCTGAGGGTTTCCAGGGTTTTCCCCCAGAACAACCATTGAACGCTGTAAGAAGAGGTCCAGGAAGGCCGAGGGTACTGCGGACCGGACGTCCCGGAAGACCCCCCAGAGTCTATGCAATGGCGAATCATGTCGTCAAGGATGACTTTGTTTTTATGACTGAAGTTCCAGTTGCTCGAGCAATGAGAAGTACGGATTCAACCGAATGGATGTTGGCCATGGCAAATGAAGTGGAGTCAATTCTTGCAAAGGACACATGGGATCTAGTGGACAGGTCAAAAGCGTCAAGGGTGATCGGCAGTCGCTTTGTGCTACGAAATAAGTACGGGGCAAACGGCGTTCTGGAGAAGCGCAAAGCCAGGATAGTGGCGAAGGGATATGCTCAACAGTACGGCAGGGATTTTCACGAGACGTATGCGCCAGTTGCACGACTAGATTCAATACGGTTGGTTGTTGCATTTGCAGCCCAGAACAATATGCACATACGCCAGTATGATGTGGAAACAGCTTATTTAAACGGGAAACTGGATGAGGAGGTATTCATGGAGGTACCAGATCGTTTTGAAGAAGTCCTAGAGCACATAGTGAGAAGTAAAGGACGCAAGGATCAGACAGTCAGCAGGGCGAGAGCCACACTAGACAAGTTAGCAACAGGTAACAGGGTCTGCCATGTAAAGAAGGCTCTGTACGGCCTAAAACAAGCTGGTCGTGCCTGGAACAAGCGTCTAGATAAAGAGTTGCGCACCATGGGCGCGAAACCCACCAATGGAGACCCGTGTGTGTATATAAGGCATTGGAACGAAGAGATCATGATCATCATCATCTACGTCGACGACATCTTGATAATATGTCGTGACCCTGAAGAAACTACCCGTTTCGGGGACAGACTTGGAAAGATGTTTGAGATGAAGGATCTGGGTGATCTGAAGCGCTGTTTGGGGATGGATTTCTCCAGAAACTGCGGTGGGATATTTGTAAGTCAAAAGACGTACATAAAAGACATCCTTCAACGCTTTGGTATGTCGGATTGCAAGCCTGTTTCAACCCCACTAGACGTCGGGACGAAGCTGGCGAAGGGTGAGGTATGGTCAACTTCAGATGGTGAGAGACCCCCATACCGAGAACTAGTTGGTTGCTTGTTATATTTGTCAGTGGCCACACGCCCGGACATATCTCATGCAGCTAGTGTGTTAAGTCAATTTAACGACTGTTTCAACGGTACTCATTGGAGCGCAGCAAAGAGGGTGCTTCGGTACCTCAAGGGCACTGCTGACCAGGGAATCTCATACAAGCGTGGGAAAGGCTCATTGACAGGCTACGTAGATGCTGACTGGGGAGGATCACTTGATGACCGGCGTTCCTTTACAGGATATGTTTTCGTCATGAATAGAGGTGCGATTGCTTGGGATTCAAGGAAGCAACAGACTGTTGCGCTATCTACCACAGAGGCCGAATACATGGCCCTGAGTGAAGCAGCCAAGGAAGCCGTGCACCTCCAGCGTTTCCTGCTAGAGCTTGGAAAGGAGGAATTTGGACCACTTCAACTGCTCAATGACAATGTTGGGGCGCAGAGGCTGGCAACCAATCCTGTCTTTCATGCACGTACCAAACACATTGACATTCGTCACCATTTTGTACGAGAGATTGTTGAGTCGGGTCAACTGGTGCTGGGACACGTGGCATCGGAAGAGATGCCAGCTGATGTATTAACCAAGGCTTTGACTAAATCAAAGCATGGACACTGTGTTGATCTCCTGGGACTGATAAAGGCACCTGATGAGTCTTCAGTTGTTGTCTTGAGAGGAAGTGTTGGAGACACTGACTAAGATACACGATCCAACCACTGCACCAATCACGAGAGGCGCTGCAGTAGCGCAAGCATCACGAGTTAGCCAATCACATAACTTTCCGTTACACAGTTCTTTTTCCGTCACCAAACCGACCGCGTCGTTTTGTGCTCACGCTAACCTTCTTTTCGTGTTAATTAGCCCACTAAGTGTATTTGTAGATTCTCTGTTCGTCTCGGACGTCAATTTTGTGTACTCGACATTAACCTTTGCTAACAATTACAAAGTATTCATTTCTATAACACTAGTGCAAATTAAGTGAAGTTTTACTCTTTTCTAAAGAAATAACAATTTTTGTCTTTCCAGCGAATGCATTTTGGGCGTTGCCTTATTTGTGACCTGAGTAAAAGAAGCATCACACAGGCTTAGAGTGGATTTTAGGCCAACTTTTCTTTGTGATTGGAAGGTTGACATAGCAGACTCTTGTCATGGTGTGAGGTTGATGCATGTGAATGGATGAAACTGTTGAAATGAAACTCCAAAAGAATTTACAATGCATTAGAATATTGCACTTATGAAATGTGGGTTTGGCGATTGTAAGATTTTAATTAAGTTGAGCTTATGTGAGATAAGGAAATTTTTACCTTGATTATTTAATCATCAATCAGGGTGGCCAGAGGAATTTAATTGTCTAATTCCATGACTTTTCCAGGTTTACCAGACAAAAATTTAACTTTTACCCTGATCAATGTGAACTACCATGTATAGAAAGACAAAATGACCATAATGGTTGAACTTGTTCATCTGTGACTTGTAATGATGAGTATGTTGACAAAGGTGTCAGTCATCTCCGCTATCCTGGTGATGGAAAGGTTGAGGCTCAAATCACAACTGAGTGTAGTGAAGAGTTAATTCTTAATAGTTTCCCACTCACCCTCCATGAAAATGTGTTCCCTTCCTTCAAATTATACTTCTCCATCCTTACAAAATGCCAAAAAACTTAATAGCTGGTAGTGTTTCACTTGACTGTCAATGTTATCAATTGTATACTATATTTGGTACTACATATTCATAGTTGTGAGTTTTACAAACACAAAGCATTTCAAATGTTATTCTTTGTTTTACACCTCTTCTAGGAAGTAGTGTTGCATGTTTCATACTCCCTCATGATAAGTTTTGATAGAATGAAACCTAGATCAAGGTATTGGGTGGTAACGACCAATTTTGTTCAAGAGGGAACCACTATCTCTTTGTCCAATGGCAGCCATGTAAAGTAACTGTTTCTTTTCAATATAAAAGCCATAATGTGTTAGTTCCTTGAAATGTTTCTATCCAACTTTCCTGTACCTTCTTCCAAATATAATACAATTACTCTAAGGAAAAGAATTCGAAAGTTAATTATCTCACTTATAAACACCTATTCCTATATTGAGCTAGTTATATCTAATCCATATCATTACACCCTATCTCTTTTATGCCCATTCTAATGTCCTCCCATCAGCGCCCAGGTCTTCCTGATGGTCTCTTCCCATTGGGTTTGTCAGCCAAAACCTTGAACACATTCACACTCCATATTCCACCCACTGTATTCTATTATTAACAAAATCTGTATTGAGCACAGGGTATGTAGTTCATTAGTATGTAACCTACTCCCATCCCCAATATTCTCATAATTTTTGGACCTAATGTATTTCTAAACACCTTGTTTTCAAACACCCTAAATTTATTTTTGTCATGTAAGGTTAGAGACCATGTTCCACAACCACATATAAAAACTTGTATATTCAAAGTTTTACTTATATTCATTGAAAGCAGGCAATATTTCAACAACTTAATGACTGAGTAATAGCATGCATCACCTGACTATTATTTTTCTAATTTCCTCTTTAATATTTGTAATGGTAGTTTAAGTTGTTCCTAAATATTTAAGCAAATTAACAATGTCAAATGATATATTGTTCAAAGTAATATCTAAATTATTGTCCTCAATATGTGTTCTTTATGTGATCATATACTTAAGTCTTTTCAGCGTTCTCTTTTTAAACCTATTTTCTTAATAGCCTCTAATAAAATTTCTGCATTTCTTTCAACAGCTTCCTTAATACTACCCAACAAAGCTAAATCATCCACTTATCCTAGTAGATGCACTTAACCATTTAATGCCAATCCTTCCTTATTCTGATACATTACCCTAATCGCATACTCTTAAGGCTAGATTAAAAAGTAATGGGGAAATTGTATCTCCTTGTTTCAACCCTTTATATGTTCGTCAAACACACCTCAACTATCCCAACCAGTTTTTTGGGTTAGCTAAATCATATATCTTTTCTAAAATCTAGACCTATGTATAAATGAGTAAACTATTACAATTAAAAAACTTATATCAATGTTAAAAATGAAAATAGTGAGTGTCAACATAACAGTAAAGTTTTTATTGTTTTTATTTAGTGTATATTATGCCTATTTTTCCTTGTTTCATTGTCAAACTCCCTAACTTTTTCTCACTTTTCAAATTCCCTGGCTATTCCAGGTTTTCCTTGTCAATTCTGATTCCAAAACATTAGCAATTTAATTAGTTTTTCCCCTGGGTATTCCACCTCACAATAAAATATTTTATTTATTTATCCACCATTTTTTACTGTATTTATAAAAAATTAACAAAATATATTAAAAAAATTTAAATTTAAATCTAATACTGTACACAATAAAAAAAATCCAATTTCAAAATTTAACTGTTTCTATTCCATAGAAAAACTTTCATTTCCTGGGATCTTTGTGCTAAGAATTATGGTATCAAGTTGTGATATTAATATCAATTCTTGAGTTATACCTAATTAAGAAATGAAAATATCCAGAAATCAAGTTTGAGGTTCCAACTCTTTTCTCTACTTGAATAACTTTAACGAAATAGCAGAACTAGCATCATCACTGGATCTGAAACAATCATGCTTTATACCTTAATTATTTAAGTCAAGAGTATGGAAAAACCGTCAAATTTCAAGGGAGTGTTTAGTTTTGAAAGCTGGCCCCTTTTTTGGTTTATGTCAAAGCAATCTAATGAGCCTAATCTAAAAATTTTTTAGAGTTTTTTTTATACTATCCAATTTATGACATCTGTTTGCTTGTTTCTTAATACTAGTTCACAAGGACAGCAGCTTGTTGGGACAATTTGTTTGTCATTGTTATTCATATTTAGAAATACATTGTTTCCAATAAAACTGTAAGAACCCTTTTGTCATTATGATGTATTTTAACAGTATTAAGTATTTGTGAAAAAACAGCTATGATAGTATTGTGTTTCTATAAAATGCCACTAAGGAATAGAGAGAAAGCCACACAAACATTATTATACTGTGCAATGACACCCACCTGTCAATAATAATAGTTATGAAACATAAGTGTTCCTAAAGTAGATGTTAAACTATTACTAAGTTACAAATAGAATAGATAGGAGATTTGGGATGTGTCTAGTATGGTAAGCAATAAAAAGACAAAAAAACTAAATTTAAAGATGCATGAATGTACTCCTAAACTTTGGGGAAATGAAAGTAAACAAACAAAAATTAAAGGAAAATAAAAGAAATGAAGCCGGTTTTGAGTTATTTTTAAATATTTTGTTGTAGAAATTTAATTCTCTACAAGACCATCACAAAAGAAGCAATTCAACACTATTTCTGTGATATTTAAATTACCATCTATGAGTTGATTTATACTGAACTAGTTTCTAACTTACTATATAGTCTTTTGTAAAGGATGAGAGGAGATGTAAGAACATACCTTGGGGGAGAGGATTTTATTTTAGGTGTAGATGAATGAACTCGAGTTCCATAAGCAGTCAATTGATCATTATTTTCCTCTATATTTCTCTTTAGAATAATGTTTGTTGGAATTTTGGTATGTTTTCTTAAAAGAAAAAAAAGTAAGGTTTTAATTGCTTAGCAATGAAAGCACAACTATCACATCTTTAAGAACTTGACCAATAAGACTCCTAAAATGAGCTTCATTTTAATATCAAATTTAATATATTAAATATTAATTTGAATTATTTTAAAAGCTGGTAATGTACATTAGTAAAACAATAAAATATGGGTTGAAAAATATAATTTTAGTCTTATAAAATAACATGTGGCCAAGAATAAAAATTTTCTTTTAAGTTTTGATTCCTTGTAGTATATTAAAATTCAACCGTTTTGTCAAAAGAATTTTACTTTTAGGTAACACTATTTAATGAAAGTCAATCTCACAATATTTTAGAAAATATTCTAAATAATTCTTTAGTATGGAGTAAATCAATAAATATGAGTTAAGATTTAGGTATATTTATTTTGAAATTATGAAGATATGAGTTCAGATTAAAGATTTTTTTTTAATGTTTACTGATGATAAACTTTCATTATAACATCACTAAATATTATTTATATACTTGGAAAAAACATGTTCGTTAAACAAAGTTTTCATAACATTAGAAATATTCCATTGACTCAATAACTAGACATTTACTTGAGTCAAAATGATCAAATAATAATTTAGTACACCCAATTTTAATAAAGGTATAAATGATTATTTGAATTAATTAAATGATTGATGAAAGTTTATCATCAGTAAAGATTTTTTTAAATTCTTTAATCTGAACTCATATCTTCAAAATAATTATATCTAAGTCTTAACTTATGTTTAAAGTAAATCTTTCTTATTTTATTATAACAAACAATGCCAAAAATATTGAAAAATACATGTTGGGCTGAGAGCGTTAAAATAACCTTAATAGCCTGACAAAACCGTGTTGGCTTAAAAGACATGGGGCCACTAGTTGCACAAACCATAATCAATGGCTTGATCAGGGATAAGATTTAAGTTAAGATCAAGCTAACCAGCCCATCAATTGTTATATTCGCCGATATTTATATTGATGGGAAACATGGCCAAAAAGTTTTAAATAATGAGTAAGTTAGTAGAACCTACAGTCTTATTTTTAAACCTTGAATCTTTTGATTACTTAAAAGGTTAAAGTATTCAAGAAATCACAATAAAATCCAATCAAGCCCGTGGAAAAAAACTTAAAGCTGAAGTTGTTTACATATGTGCAGCAAGCATCACTTTAAATATAATAGATGGTGTTCCTAGTAAGCTGATGCATAGCTGATAGTGTCATTGCTAGTATATATGTGTTTATGATGAATATGTACGAGTATTATTGGATGTATTAGTTTCCTTACAATTATATTATGTTTATATATTTATATACCTATACTCCATTCACGGTAGGAATTACTCCCTGGAAGGTCTTTTTTCCTACAAATATCCTATTATATAATAGATTTCTGGTAGGGAAAAAGGCCTTTCAGAAAACAATTCTTACCATGAACAGACTTTACTCAATATGATTTTCTTTTCAAAAGAAGATTTAATTATCCTTTGAGATAAACAATATGTCAAATATACATATTATTTAAACACCATTTGACTAAATAATTTCTCAACTTGCGCAGAAACTTTTGAAACAAATAAACTGTTAATAAACTGCTCAATTCAAGGACTTACTTAGTTTGAATCGTGTAATGTGTATGATATAGTGTGACTCTACACCAGCTAGTATATGATCAATAAGCTTGCTTTCAGAGGAAAGATTCAAAACATTTTGGGAGAAAAAAAGGAATAACAATTTTTCTATCAGGGCAAATTACTTTCTTTTTTTTTTTACTTTTCACTGCAAAATCATTTTTGTTGTTGAATCACAAAATATCTGTATCATTGTTTTGTCAAGTATAAATTTTCTGTTTACTAATCAATACAATTTTGTATATTCATTGCTTTAAAGAAAACATTAGTTATGGGCCTATTTATGAAAAATAAATTATGTCGTAGGAAAAGCAAATATAGGTCCGATGAGTGTACTTGAAAAACATGGAGCAAGGCCGCAGTGTATCAAACACAATCTACTCTCAATAACTCGGACAAAATTTTCTGAAAGTAAAATTGTATGCTGGCAGGCTATAAGTGTTATAGAAGTATTGTAATGCAGGGGGTTGGAGGATATCTTGCCACGCAGCGCTACTACCGCTCCCATCTCGCCCCCGCACATACAAAACAGTATAAAGATAATTTGCAAATACTATCTCAACCTTTCCAATTTCAGTAACTAGCTGTGTTATTTGTGTGTGTGTGTCTTATCTGATTGGTATTGTTAACCATGTCACATTAAAGTATAATATTACTTTAGATAAAATATTAGCTTTTAATCCTTAGACACAACTTTATTTCCCCTTTATAAGACAGACTTTTTGTAAATTGGACAGACCCCAGCCGCCTTTAGTATGAGTTATCAGAGTGTTTACTATATTGGTAGTGGTTCCTAACCAGGGGGCGTGAAGCATATTTGAGGGTGAGCGAAGGGGAGTGGGGGGAGATGATAATTAGGAAATAGCATTAAAAATCAGCTAAGCATAGAATATATTTTTATTATTCCAGTGCATTTTTTAAAGTAAGCAGATAATTATTTCTTATGGTATAGGCCAGATGTAATTCATCTAATATGTGAGCAGCCAAAAGTAAGACACTCCTGTACATTCACATGTTATTATCAAGTGTGCACACCTTAAATTCACCCCCAATTATCCTCTTTATCCTCCCCCTCAGCAACCAAACCATATGCAACACCACCAAATTTTGAACTGTGAATCTCATAAAAACCAAACGGTATTGTATTTGAAGTGAAAAGTGATTTGCACTATGCTGTCAAAAATCAAACCAAATATTCAAGAATTGATGAAAACAAAACAGTGTCCACCTAAACACCAATTTCCAGTCTTTAATTTTATTTATTTTTTTGTACTATTATCTAGCCAGTGTTACATTGATGTTTGTATAAAATAAAGAATCAACAAAAAAACTAGAATTTTATTTTAAGATTCTTTATAACCATCCCAAATATTAAGAGGGTGGATGGGGGAGTTTGATAATCTACCAAGGAGGTAGTCAGCTGAAAAAGTGTGGGAACCAATGATTTAGAGCAGGAGTGAACAGACTTTTGGATCTAGTGATCTACTCCTGAAAAGAAAAATCATTTGTAATCTACTTCATAACCTTAGACTGATAGTGTTTGTTTCATTAGTAGAATAATTAATAAACCTTTTTTTGTTTTGGTAAATAAGTTTATTGTCAAACTATAGTACTACAGTATATACAGTAGCCCCGGCCCATGGCTTCTTTGGTGCTGAGTGGCAGATGACGGCTTTGAAACATTACCAGACCAAATTATGTATCCCTACGCCGAGCCATATGATCTGCAAAAACATGTGTTTAGCAGCTGTCACTTCTGACAGTCAAAATCTAGGTATATTGCTAAATGTTGACTGTCAGAAGTCATCTGTGAGCTGTCAGTCTGTACCAAAGAATCCATGGGGCTACTGTAGTTTTACTTAAAGTATTTTCTTATTTAATACTTCGTTGAGTTAATGCTGAATAATAAAAACTTTCATCCTAGGAAGAAAATTCATTATTGAGGACAGGATAACTAATGTTTTTAGATTAGGCTTTGCACAGAGCCAGATGAAAAATAAATATGGCTATCAATTGTTGTCAAACTCATGCTATAATATTCACTGATAGGGAAATATCAAGTACAACCTTTCTCCTTCATGTGAAAACAACTAAAAGCAAGGAAATTTAGCAATAGTTATCATAGAGAGATTGACGATAAATATTTTCTCCAAAGGTGCATTTGCACTAGAGGCAATTTGGGAGCGAGATTAACTTGGCTGTGTGGGTGAACAGAGCAAGGCAAACGTGATCAAGCCAAGTCGTGTCGATACATTAAAGTGAAACTGGGCGCATGTTCGGCCTCAACCTGCTTCGCTGCAAATTTGCCTATAGTGTATACACACCTCAAGACCTTCCCTCAAGAGTTCATCTTTTGTATATCCAATTGTAAGTGTTATTTCCTTAACCGTGTGACCACCAGGGTAATAAATTTATGATTACTTTGATAGCCATTGTGAGTAGGCCCTATCATAGTATGCTTGAAACTTCTATAAGAACATTTGTTTAAAACAGCAAATTAATGGTAATCATATTGCTACAAAAAAATTAAATTTAGCAACAAAAGAGTTTTTATCTGTGGTTGCATGGTTTGCAGTGTACATTTTTTCAATAGTCTAAATTGGTTGTAATGGAGAGGTTAAGTTTCGGATTGTGGCTGGGTAAACCAAGTGTATTTATAAAAAATTGTTTTCCACTCCTCAACATTAATACAGGTAGATTTCCTTTATATTCAAAACCTTCGTCATCCTTGACCAATAGTGTAAATAATTGGATAGCCTGGTAAGACAATATGATCTAGTTGACAAAAAACCTTAGCAAGAAATAATAGTACCTAACACCAAAAGACCCAAAGTTGTCCATTAAAACTTGTAGGCCTAGCTTTATCAACAACTGATGAATTAAATGTCTACCATAGAAGCTGAGTACGAAGAGTTGGCGGGAAAAAGTTAAATTATTTTGATTTAGCCATGATGATCAATGGCTTTTATTAAAAGTTACAATTAGCTGATGGCTCGGACTGTGCCTTTCCTCAAAAAAGAAATCAACATTTGAGAAACAGTTTGGAGATATTGTTAGGAAAATCACTATTATTCAATAAGTGTTTATAACGTAAGCTATGCTGTTAATATTGAAATAGCTAAACTAGATTAAGCTAATAAATTATTTATTCATAAAATTACCTTTGTTTCTCTTTAAAACCATGGTCAAGAGGTGGTTCCCTACTTTTCTTAATTGAAAAATTAAATATTGATGGAACAGCATCAGGTTTTAATTTTGTGATTCTGCGGATAGTTGACGCCTGACACTGGGCATCGTTTTCAAAACAGTGGCGGGGAAAATGTTTCGAACATAGCTTTGAACTTTGAGTTGGAGTGAAATTCTTTCTTCCCACTAAAATTGCCCACTTCCTTCTGAGAGCCTCATTTCTGGGAAAACTGAAACAAATAACCACCTTGACAGTGCTAAATAACTCTTATCTATGGATGAGTTCATAGGTAAAGTGAAGATTTAGATTCGAGAAAAAGTGGATTCAACTCATATTTTCTCTATATAGGTAGGCTACTTTATTATAACCAATTTTTTTTTGTGAAAGGCTTTTGGAATATACTTTTTTTCCTACCAAAACTTTAGTAAATAGTCAGTCGGGTACTGGTAGGAAGAAAATTCTTCCATAGCATTATTAGTTAATCTTGGGGAACCCCTACCTGACACATACTTGGTTCAACTGGGGTAAATTACAAAATAGATGTGTGAGCCACTAGGGCTGTTAAATAATAACTAGATCATCTTCTTCACAAACAGCTTCCAGCCACTGGCTGGGTCTGTTTGGAACATAGGCCTCTCCACTGCCTCCTTTCCTCCACCTTGACCTAGTCCTCTCCTCTCTCCTCCACACTCCTCCTTATTCCCTTCAGCCATCTGTCCCTTGGTCTTCCTCTCGGTCTCCTAACCCCACCTCCGTATCCAACATCCTCTTGGGCACTCTTCCCCTCTCCATTCTTCTCACACGGCCATACCACCGTAGTTGTGCCTTCTCTATCCTATCTTTAACAAGCTCTTCTTTTACTATTCCCCTTACTCTATCATTTCTCATCCTGTCTAATTCTGTCACACCAATACTGCTTTTCAGATCTCTTATTTTACTCACCTACATTTTGTTTTTATACTTTTCGTTCATTACCTATGTTTTTACACCACACGTCAATAATGGTAAGTGATAGACATTGTGGATCACTCCCTTGCACTTGTCTGGCACATCCCTCTGCCTCTGTTTGCCTTCCTCTCTCAATTATTTCTCTACTGTTCCTTACACTCTCCTCTACAATACTCCAAAGATACCTGAAACTTTTTAGTGTCTTATATTTCTCCCCTTCCACTGTCACGCCAGTTGTATTATTGTCCTTCTTTGTCATGATCACCATCTCACCCTTCCTTACGTTAAACCTCATTCCTTACCAATCCATAACTTCTTCCCAAACCTCCAGCTGCTCCTGTACTCCTTTATCCTCACTACTCTACACCATGAGGTTGTATTATAATTCTATATAATAACAATTCTATGTTGGCATTTGTTACCCAACTCTTGTACAGCCCATAATTTTGTAAGAAGGTTCCCATTGCCTTACTTCTTACATATGTTTTGTGTTACATTTCCACGGTAGCGTAGAGTCAGGCATAGTTCCTAGATACTTCATTTTTGTTTGGAAGGAAATTTATTATGCCCAATTTATTCAGGGTTTATATGTCTCTTGTGAGATACACATGGCAGTTGATTTGTTCATATAAACTTTATCCTCAAACTTTTAATCATTTTCCAAACAAAGACTAAGCGTTTGTGTGTCCTGTATAAAACATATTGTGGTCTGAAAAAAAAACCATTTTGAATTCTCTGGTATATATGGACATTGGCAAAGTAAATTATATACAAGAACGGGGATATAGCTAGAGTTTTGTGTACTCCCGCTTCAATAGTGTGCTATGACAATCATTTACTCTTAACGAAAACCCTAAAATATACATTTTGCAAAAACAATCTTACTAAAGGCCATTCTACCCTCAAATAGCAGTACAGGCTCTTATGGACTATTACCGCCACTTTCCAACCCAATGGTTTCTCCGTTAGTGCTGTCCTTTTTTTACCAAGCGGAGTTGCCATTTTGTATGTTAAATTTGAATTATTTCTATTAAATAAGCATGGCATATTAATGAACATTCATTTATGCATCTTGTGAAATCAATTTAAGCCACCATATATGTTTTTAAATTACTATTTTTTTCAAAATATGAAAATATGCATTGTGTCAAAGTTTCATGAGGTTCGAAATGTATCAATAATAAGTCTCGTTCCAATTGTGTGGAAAATCCAGTAATTTTATGGTGACTGTTATAATAGTTATTAACAACATCTACAAAGTCTGAAAGGCATATCTTTTATACAATGTTAAAAAAAAATTAAAACTTTTATACCTCCTTAAATATTTAAAGTAAAACATGGAAAGGTTTTCTTGTTGAAAACTTTTTTTTATTTTTATTTTCCATAGGTACATTATGTTTAAGAAATGATAAGAAAAGCTCAAATTTATTTTTGAAAAAAACAACAACTATGGGCCAATAGTGCCTCCCATTTATGTGTGGTAGCATTTTGAAGTTGAAAAGGATGTAGTTCACTTTAAGCTCTGTCTGGTCTTGAAGAGCAGAGTAATGTTATACAGTTGTAGCGTTGAGAACTGAAGCGTTAGTTCATCCCATCCACATCAAAATTGATAATATTGGCTTCACAAAATATAAGGTTCAGCCACTTAAACATTCATTATACTCGTCTTCATTTGTAGTTATAATTTAATAAACATGGATTTACTGTACTTGCCGAGACAATATTAAAAATTTGAGAATACATTTTATATGTAGCTTCAAATTTTATTACATTATGCTTTTGAATTAAGAAACCAGCTACCCACAGAGGTGAGTGGCTGAGCAGTCTAAAGTTTTACACTCGCATTTAAACTTTGCCACCGTTTCTAATCAGGCCCAGGTTTGAATCCTGGTCGAATTCACTGGCATGAGTTAAATACTTTAGCACAGTCGGTAGAGCGTGAGCCAAATGAGATAGAGGTCTGAAATTGGAATGGTCTGAGATTTATCTTTGGTAAATTGTCGAATAAGGGACTGGATGTTGTGTTTTCTTAATATTAGAGTAGTTTGTAAGTCGTGTGTTGATACAATCAGCGTGTTCGAAAAATACATCCACCTAATACAAAATAATTATCTGAGGTTGATTTTAACAAGTTATTTTTCCATAGTTTCAGGAAAATACTGGTGAACATACTCTTAGCCACTTTACTCCATTATATTATTGATTTAAATCGGTGTAAGATGGTGATAGTCAAAACACAGTCTTCAGGCGTAACACTCTGTGTAAACATAAATATAACCCTGCTGAGCTTCGCACCAATTAATCCTACTGATGAGAGTCCTCTTGGAAAAGCAAAGCACAGCTGTTTGAAATCAATCCAAGAAGCCTCTCTCCAGTTGTGAGCCATTATTCTTGTGTTACGGGTTACAGTCATTATTTTGACGTGGGCCTACAGAGTGATAAGAGTGTTTGGTGGTTTAATCGTAATTTTTATCAAACGTTTGATCATATTAGATTTTAATTTTCCCTTATATTTTTAGTTATAATATATTTTACTTTAAATAGAATGATCATGTTATATATTATTTATTATTGATTCTAGTGTTTGGTGTTAGTTTTTTAAACTATTTATCATGGAAACCGTAACAAGAAAAGTGCATAGCATAGCTATACTGAGAAGCAAAGAACGTCAAATAGTAATGAACATTTTCAATTATTTTATTAAGACAGTGAATGTCACCAAAGCAATTAGGGAAACACGTAATGTTCCAAAAGAACTATTTACACATTAAGAGAGGAACAAAAATGTGGTCCTTTGCAGATTCCTTCAAAAAGAAAACAAATAAATTCTAGAACCAACATATACAATGGTATCTTACAACGTGGTGTTCATCAGCTTGTCCATTCCTTATTGTTCAACAACTTGCCCTCTACTTTAAGTGTTATTTTAATTAGGGTAAATGCAAACGACACACCGCCAAATTTCTCATGAACTACCTTATACAGATTTTTGCAGGAGGTGGGTTTTAGGTATGAACGAAGGGGTAACAAGAGTGCTTTCATTGAAAGGGATGACATTATTAGGTGGAGTCATAAGTATTTGAAGGATATTAAGAAGTTCAGAGCTAAAGGTAGGCCTATTATGTATACAAATGAATCATTGGTAAATGTTGGACATAGCGTTTACAAGAAGTGGAAAGATACTACCATTCAGAGTTCTCGGCAAGCATTTCTTGAGGGGTTAAGCACGAGACTGAGCCACTACGGGCTTGCGGACCACGCTTTGCAATGGCTCACATTTTTGTGTAAGAAAAACACAGTAGATGCCCATGACAAAATGGATGGTGACGTTTATTAAAAGTGGTTTTTAGAACCATTACTCCCTAATACACCTGATAGAGCTGTTATCGTAATTGATAATGCAGCCTATCACAGCAGAAGGTGTGAAGCGATCCCGACCACATCATGGCGTATAGCTCAAATAGCTGAGTGGCATATCCATAAGAACATTGATGCTGATGACAAAATGATGAAACAGGAAATGCTGTATTTGGTTTTACAACACAAACACAAATTTGAAAAATATAAAATGGATGAGATGGCAAAGGCGATGTATTAATAAGTCATTTGTTTGCCTCTGTATCATTGTTAACTTAACCCTATAGAGATGGTGTGGGCTCAAATAAAAACATTTATAAAATGAACATTGCTAGTTTTAAGGTTAAAGGTATGAGGCCTTTAATAGCTGCCGCATATGAAAAGGTTTCTGTAGATAACTGGTTCAATGATGTAATTCACATCAAAAAAATCGAAAATGACATGTGGAAAGCAGACAAGCTGCCAAGATGACGAGGAGCAGTTTTTAATAAGATTAACATCATCATCTTTATCATCCCCTGTGTCATCTCCTTAACCCATAAGTCCACCTACTCACTCTCAAAACTTTTAGCTACCTGGGCCATCAACTAAACACTACTTCACAATTGATGGAGTCACGCTCTTGTGCTGAGACAACAATGAAGCATAAAGGTATTTTTTTAGGTTAAAACTAATATGTAATTTTCTTTACATAGAAGGCTTAAATGTGCCGTGAATGGATTTTAGAGTCCCCCGACCCCCCTCTTATTACCAGTGTTTTGATTTATAAAACTACCGTATATTAATTTATTATTATTATTGAGTTTTAACTTTTAGTATAATAAAGATGAATTAGGTAAGCCTAATTGTTTATAAAAGTGCACACACATTCACAGGCAAACAGGGAATGTTTTTGCATAAACCTATGTACAGTAGCTCCATGACTTCTTTGGTGCTGGCTGACAGCTCACAGCTGAATTCTGACAGTCAACATTTAGGTATATACCTACATTTTGAATGTCTGAAGTGACAGCTGATAAACACATGTTTTTGCAGATCATATGGTTCGGCGTAGGGATATATAATTTGGTCTGGTAACTTTCAAAGCTGTCACTCAGCACCAAAGAAGCCATGGGGCTACTGTACTTGGGAAAACCATCTTTGAAAGGCTTCAATTTCCAACCTATTCATTGCAGGTGAGAGTGTACAGTGTATATCAAAAGTGACATTAATATGTTAGTAAACAGAATAATACACAATTCTTGACAATCCAAACTTTAAATTGATTGCCATAGTCTGTAAAAACTTTGTATAATTTCCTAAGTTTGAATGTAAAAGTTATTCATCTGTTTCGAGTGAATGTTTTCCATGAAAAATTAAGAAAAATTGGCATAGCCCAAACT
This sequence comes from Timema californicum, assembly GCA_902141385.1. Taxonomy (NCBI): domain Eukaryota; kingdom Metazoa; phylum Arthropoda; class Insecta; order Phasmatodea; family Timematidae; genus Timema; species Timema californicum. Next base: position 95,976 of record CABFOW010000044.1, on the reverse strand, counting down.
TTTATATGACTGATTTTCAGCCAAAATATCATTTTATGTTTTTAAAATAAGGTTCATATTTTAGTTTAACGATATAAACATTATCATTTGCTGCAAGTAACTTAAACACAATAACTAACTTTGCACCAGATGTTAATGTATTTTTATAAATTGTAATTATTTTTTCATTCATAAACAACAAAAAACAACCCTCTTCATTATGTTATTATCATTCATAAGCCACTAAAAAAATCCTCTTCATTATGCTATTAGGGGATTATATTAAAAAGGTTTGTTTCTCTGGTTTGGAAGCTAAGATTAATCTAAGATATGAAAAATAAATAATAGAAATTAAAATAAAAACTTATTAGTGATATTATAGATAATATCTTATTTGCCGACCTAAAGTAAGTGAATTGTGTTAAGTTATTTAAAATCATAAGCTTTAATTTAACAACAAAATGAACATTATTAGTTAGTACATACTTGAAGCTATTACTCTTTTAAGTAATTACATAGCATACAACTCATATGGTTTATAAGACGTAAGCTTTGTGGCAAAAAAAAAAAGTAATTACAGCCGAAATCAGAGCAACGCTTAAGGGAGGAAACATAGGCCTAGGTTGTCAAAACTGACTCCCTAGGGCATTTTATGAACTGAAAAACCTGAAAAAAAAAATTTAGCAATAGGGTCTAACTTGTATATACCTGCACAAGAAAAAAATATAAAGGAAATGGAAATCTGAGATGTAAGGGCAAATGGTATTCAGGTGATTCGACGTAAATTGAAACTTTAATCAACTGCACAATTATTCAGAATTATCAAACACTAGGCCTATAAAGCTTAGTAGTTATCATGAGATTCACAGTATTCTTTAAAAGTGTGTAAGGGGTTATAGTGCATGCAGAGTGGAGGATTTTTTTTTCTGTCAATTTATGAGAAATTTAATTTTATCTAACATTTGCACACACAACAATGTAAACAAATTTCTAATCATATCGAAACAAATGTTGTGCAACAAAAGAAATTAATGCTTTTAAAATATAAACCACACAGTTGAGATGTTTGACAATCTGCTCAAAATTTAAGACTGCTAGACGGTTAACGTGTATTAATAAATGTGCTTTTATTTAGCACCGCACCTAACTACCCATTCGGGTTATATGCTATATAAATATGTTGAATTTACATTTAATATAAGGTGTTTAAACTGTTCTAGGATAGTCCCATTTCAAAAATTTTAGTGTGCAGTCCATGCAAAGCTAAGCAATATGATGAACATTATCAGGTGAGAGAGATGAGTTTTAATCTTTTTTTTTTAATTTAGAATATATTCACAATACTTATTTAGTTATGATCAGAAATTTGCATATGATATGTGTTTAAGTAATATAAATCATGAAATTTCTCTTAATTTGACATAGAAAAAAAAATCCCACCCTCGGCATGCACTATAGCTGGCATGTAGTATAATAAAACAATGAAAATAATTGTTAAATGCTCTGTATTTAAGATTAAATTCATGATTTTATTTCCATTATTCTTATTATTAGCACAGCGTCTTACTACCCGTTCAGGTTATACACACTTACGCTCGTGTAATGGTAGGGTGATTGTGAGATGAAATGGAGGGGACCTGCAGTTTAACGTGGAATCCGAACTAGGAGACCTGGCATTCCCCACATTCATAAGTTGTGATTAATACACGTCTTGTCAGAGGTAAACGAAGGGTTTGGCAATCAGATAAATTTGTGCCGGGACTGAGGATTGAACCCTGGACACCCAGCACAGAAGTCTTGACACCTTACCCCTAGACCACCAGGTCATTTCGATTTTATTAACGATTGTAAAAAGGGGCCTGATTTAAATATAGTGCTAATATTTTGGAGGTTTTTTAAAAAAATCGAAGATGCCTAACTAGAGATTTCTATACGGTGGATTAACAAATTATAACTTACTGTCTTGTATTTTGATCAAATACAAATTTCTATATTCCTTAAATTTTAAATAAAGAAGTAAATACTTACTGGTGAAATGTAATTCCTGAGCCTTTTACAAAACGTTCTTTACAATTATAAGCACAGCATGTATTAACCATTTTTCTTTGTATTAATATATTCAAATATCAGAGTCCTTTTTACCACGCCATAAAATAATCATAGAAACAAAATAGAAATTAAATTTGTAATATTCATGAGAAAATGTAATAATTGGAAATGAAGAGAAGTGAATTCCTTTTTAAACAACAAAATAAAAGAATAATTTGAGATTGTAAACTTTAAATGTTTTGCACAGATATCATTATTATTCTAGAAATACATAAATCAAATAGACTATAAGGATTTTAGGTAGTTTTCTGCATCACTAGCGATTGTGTGCTGGTAAACAACAACCTTTTACTCCTCTTTGGCCAGCCTCTCTGGCTCAGTCATAGAGATGTTCGATAAACAGACTTAACATTGATTCTATAGCTCCATCCAAGACCATCTACAATACTCAGACTATTGCAACTATTGATTGTAGTCAAAATAGTGTCGATATCGGTTGGTCGTAATTAAAAACACGTGGCTGTACTCGCTAAACCCTAAAGTTTCTGCCTTGTCAGTTTCGTTAAGTTAGTGTAGTTCATGTGTTTAAATCTTCTTTTCTCGTGGTTTAAAAGTAGTATTAACTGTTCTAATGGGTCAGTCGTGCTGTGTACCTGGGTGTAAATCCAATTACGGCTCTACTAGAGATGGGTGAAACAGTGATTTTACGATATCTGTAAATACAGTGATTGTGATTTTAAAATATCGGTGATTTATACCAGTGATTTTTCACTGTGACCTATATTCACAGTGTTTTGATCGACCGATATTATTTCACTTTCCAACCATGGCCAAGGCTAGTTAGTATTTAGCTGCTACCGAGTATGCGAGCACAATCGAGTATCAATTATGGTGTATGGAGTATTTATGAGTATGGAGTATTGGGTATTTAGTATTTACACGAATAGTCCCATGAGTATCGGTTGGAAGGGAAACTAATAACTCGGCTGTTTGGTGGCTTGCAATTAAATTCGATACTTAAAGGCCTAACATAAAGTCTTCTTGTCGGCACTGATATTGACAATCGACATACCTAATCTTTCAAGGTTTCATCTTGGTTTCATGTACAGTCAATACAAAAGTATGCGTTTTAAGATGTTTTATACAGTTGATAAGAAAAGAAAGCAAAACTGCAAAACATATTTTATTAATATTTTATAGTGAAATGTCATGAAATTTGGGCAAAATTAGTTGTCCAACAAACATTATGTTAAACTTGAATACCAATATTAAAACTTATTTGACGTACTATGAGAAACTCTTGTAATTGTGTAATTTATTTAGTGATCTGTTTTACTACAGTTAAAATTTATGTGACATTAAAAATGAACATAACATAATAGCGATTGGCTTAGGAAATGTTGTTTGGAATGCAGCTCATATATTATATTATTGTAGTGTTATATTATTTTAAATACCGTACATCTAATAGTAGATGAACAATATATATATATATATATATATATTAGAAGCAAATAAACTTTAGATTAAACTATATGATGATTAGAATCTTCAACGCATAGTAAATATTAAGGTGTATTTATGTTTTTTATTTTGTTACTTATATTAATTTATTTTTAGCAATTTTGGGGATAGGATCACAGGAAAAAAAAATCTGAGATGTGATTTGCTTAGTAAGCAAGATTTTCGATTTAGTTATTAACAACAAATAATTTGTATTGAAAACGCATGTGAAAGAAACATTTAAACCAATAAAGTCATTTTTACATAGCAATCTACGAGATCTAGTGTTTTAAATAGAAATAACACGTAAATCATACCAGTCAATAAGGTCGATTCTCAATTATCTGGTAGAAAATAAAAAATAAAAGAATAACAAGGGCCACGAAGCGAGTATTTTCTCGAGTGTCTTGAGGAAGCAATACTAGCTCCGTGTCTCGAGTAACTGTTGCCATCTGATGCGAGTATGGAGTATTTCCGATCACTGATATCTCAATCACAGATACTTTTGAGATCAAGTCACTGGGAGCATAGGTGATCAAATGGTATCGGTGAAAAAATCACAGTCAGTCATTTATCGCCCATCTCTAGGCTCTACAGATACTTCAGCATTTAGATTCCCTAAAGATAGAGTTCTGAGAGAGAAGTGGATTAAGCCATCTTGATAAATTTGAAATAACTGTTGGGACTTGAGTAATTCCATCCACTAAATATAGCATTTAGTGGGTGAGCCTTGACCTGCAAGAAGATGGGCAATGCCTTCTAAATGTTATTTAATGTTTTGTTTTACTTTGTTGATTTCTTCATAATAAATTATACATATATGATCAGTACTATTAATTACAAGAATGAAAATGGTTAATTTATGTCATAATACCATTTCCAACAATAACAGATAATGCATTAATGTGTATTAAACATTTCTTGGACAAATTTATCATTAGAGGGGATGTGTTTTCTGTGGCTAATGGCTAATTAATAAATGTCCCCTGTAAAAAACCAAAACTTCGATATGATGCCTACCCTAGTATATTTCCAAGTAACCCTTCATTTCTCACTGTGAAGGTCCTTGTGGATAGAAAAGATTCAGCCATTCATGCATAAATTTTGTTAGTTAGAAAATAAAAGGATTTTAGAGAATAGTTTGACAAAGAAGTCAATTCTAGTTTCAAAAATTTTAAAAGAGAAGTTATAAAACGAGACACTAAACCATTTATTTTAGTAATGATTGAAGCCTATGTTATTTTTATTACAGTAAACGACGAGACAACTGATATTACAATTCTTACTGTATTTTTTAAAAATTACTAATGATTTTGGTGTTCAAGTTTTCTATAAAAACATGTTTTTGCCACCAGAAAACCTCAAAAGTATATTGGAATCAGAAGGTCAAGATGATCTGAAGTGTGATAGATGGACTAAATTAGACAATTTGCTAACCCTTCTTCAGAGTTATAGTGGTGAAATCTTTAATGCTAGGGATAGGGTTAATCTTCAAATAGACTTCTTGTTGTAAATGGTATTATGACATCAATTAATGGTTTCCATATCTTGTACATATTTAAAACACAAAGCAAAGTTGTTCATGATTATTTGTTCATTCTTGTAATCAATAGTACAGATCATATATACATCATAGATAATAATAATAAAGTAAAAGAAGACATTAAAGAACATAAAGAAGGCACTGCCCATCTTCTTGCGGGTCAAGGCTCATCTACTAAAATGCTCTATTGAGTAGATGGAATTACTCAAGTTCCAACACTCCCCCTCACTCGTTAGAGCCGAGGATGTAGTCCAACAGCTTGACTCAACATGGTGTGTCTGGGGCTTGCCAAGCCCTTTGTAAAAATATCTGCTTCCATGGATTCAGAAGGCTTGTATGTCACAAAAATGTCCCCATTTTGAACCTTCTCACGAATAAAGTGTTATTTTATACTTATATGCTTTGATCGGGAACTTATTATAGAATTATTTGTCAAACTTTGGGCAGACATGTTGTCATTGAAGATTTGGATGGCTTGTTGACTAGATCCCATGTCGTTCAGCAGTTGCCTCAAATGTATTGCCTCCTTTGCCGCTTCTGTTAAGGCCATGTACTCAGCTTCTTGGGTAGATAGAGCAATGGCTCTTTGTTTTCTAGATTCCCATCTGACCATTGAACCTGAATATTTAAAACAGTATCCTGTGTACGATCTTCTATCACTGGGGCATGATCCCCAATTTGCATCAGCATATCCGGTCAATGGTTCTCCAGTCTTTTGGAAGATCAGAGACAGCTCCTTGGTACCTTTAAGGTAACGGAGGACTCTTTTTGCTGCTAGCCAATGCTCCTTAGAAAAACAATTACTAAATTGACTTAAGTAGGTTACCGAATGTGAAATATGCGGTCTTGTACCTGTTGCGAGATACATAAGGGCTCCAATCAGATTTTGGTATGGAAAATTTGGCAGGTTTTCTGTTGATGCCTTGGTAAACTTTAGTCCCGGAACCATGGGAGTCTTCGCAGGATTACAGGTCTCCATATTACATTTATGAAGGATCTCATCAATGTATTTCTTCTGTGAAGCTGAAATAGCTTCATTTTTACAGTCGAATTCTATACCAAGACAGTATTGGAGATTTCCCAAATCTCTCATTTCAAATTCGTTCAAAAGCTCCTTCTTTATATAATACAATTTTTCTTGACTATTTGATGCAATGATTACATCATCTACATAAATTGCAACCAGTATTTTTTCTCTCCCTCTGATCATAATGTATATACAAGGATCAGCCTGTGAAGGGATGAATCCTAATTTACAAAGTTTGGAATCTAATTTACAGAACCATTGGCATCCTGCTCGCTTTAGTCCATACAACGCCTTCTTAAGACGACATACGACCAAAGCTTGAGAAAGTACGGTTGTGTTTTTAAGGGAAATCTTCCTTTACACGCTTTTTTTTTAAGGCGCTACATTGCCCAAACCAGAATTTTTGTCAAGAGAACAGAGCGGGTCCCGTATAAGAAATTCAATTTTCTATCTAATCATATAAATGAAATGTGCATACGCCTAGACACTGCAGATCTTAGCAATTTGACAAAATCTACAGGAAGTACGGGATTTTGTTTTAAGGAAAATCCTCCTTTAAACGTCTATTTAAGGTGCTACAGCTTCCAAAACAGCATTTGTGTCAAAATCACAGTGTAGGGCCTTGATAGTAAATTCAATTCTCTATCCAACCATATAAGTGTGCATAGGCCTAGACCTTACTGATCTGAGCAATTTGACAAAAACTTGAAGAAGTACAGGATTTTTTCATAAAAATCCTCCTTTACACGTTTATTTAAGGCGCTACAGCTTCCAAACCAAAATTTGTGTCAAGAGCATAGAACAAGGCCCTGATAGGAAATTCAATTCTCTATCTAACCATATAAGTGTGCATGGTCCTTGACACTACGGATCTGAGAAATTTGACATAAGCTTGAGGAAGTACGGTATTTTTTTTCAGGAAAATCCTCCCTTTACACGTTTATTTAAGGCACTACAGCTTCCAAACGAGAATTTGTGTCCAAACCACATTGCATTTTATTAGATTCAATTCTCTATCCAACCATATAAGTGTGCATAGGCCTAGACCTCAAAAATCTGAACAATTGTCCCAAGCTTGAGAAGTTACGGGATTTTTTTCTGGAAAATCCTCCTTTACAGTTTTTTTTAAGGCGCTACAGCTTCCAAACCAGAATTTTTGTCAAGAGCATAGAGCAAGGCCCTGATAGGAAATTCAATTCTCTATCCAACCATATATGTGTGCATGGGTCTTGTCACTGCAGATCTGATAAATTTGACAAAAGCTTGAGGAAGTACGGGATTTTTCAGGAAAATCCTCTTTTACACGCTTTTTTTTTTAAGGCTCTACATTGCCCAAACCAGAATTTTTGTCAAGAGTAAAGAGCAAAGTCCTGATAGGAAATTCAGTTCTCTATCCAACCATATAAGTGTTCATAGGGCTAGACCTTACAGATCTGAGCAATTTGACCAAATCTTGAGGAAGTACGGGATTTTATTTCGTAAAAATCCTTTTTTACGCGTTTTTTTCTAAGGCGCTACAGCTTCCAAAACAGAATGTGTGTCAAGAGCACAGAGCAGGGCCTGGATAGGAAATTCAATTTTCTCCAACCATATAAGTGTGCATATGCCTATACCCTACAAATTTGAGTAATTTGACCAATTTGAATTTCCTATCAGGGCTCAGCTCTGTTCTCTTGACACAAATTATAATTTGGAAGCTGGCGCCCCTTAAAAAACGTGTAAAGAAGGATTTTCCTGAATTGTTCTTAATTCCTCAATGTTTGGTCAAATTGCTGAAATCTGTGGGGTCTAAGTCTATGGACACTTTTTTTGGTTGGATAGAGAAATTAAATTATACTTTTATGGTCTCGTGTTTTTAAACACAAATACCGCTGTCTATAATTATTTTCTGAACAAATTTTCTATTGGTTATATATGTTTTTCTTGTGGTGGTAATGGACGTGTAGTTTATTGTGGATGTGGATTAGCTCACTCCAATTTTGTAATGTAGTTTAGCATTATTTTTAATAAAGTGAATATAATATTGTATGATGTTGAGATCTAGCCAAGGTTTCATTATTACGTGTGCCTCATTAGGCCTGTCAGAATCATTGCTTCCCAAACTTGTTTGTGTGCAAAGCATAAGATGGAATAGAAAGCCTAGATGGCTCCCTGTTGCAAAAAGTAAAATGTTTAGAGTTCCTGTAAGGCCTAAAATACCAAAAGAAGAGAAGGACGAGCTATGTAGATTACATAACATCTATAGAACTTACTTTTCTGCCCTTAGGTAAGCAATTTGGCCTTTTTAGGCTGGGTTTATATTTATACATAACGCATAAAAAAAACTCCATGTCACGATTCCGCGATCAGATCAAGCTATACCGACCGAGTGGCCTCCGCCGTTGCGATGATAATGCTAACATTTGTGGATAGAGGATGTCATGTAATCAGCACAACGAAGCGTTTGGCAAGTTTTGGCCGGGAACCTCTATATTTATTCAAGAAGTTCCGCATCTGTCCTCACGGGGCTGAGTTTGATCGCGTTCGAGATCCAGTTTGACAGAAAAATTCTGGAAGCGCTTGGGATCGAACCCGGGACCTCTGGATCTGTAGCCAGAACCACAGAGCTTGTCAATTAATATGGTAAATAGTGTATAGCACACAATTCAGAAGAAAAATACAGTTGCTTATAATGAAATGCAATGTAGAATCTTAAATTGATTGTCTTTCATTCATAACAAATGGCCTAACCTCTTTTCACTACTAGATAAGGTCTTTAAAAAAGGTTCATGTAAAAAACTTTACCCAATTAAACTGTATATTTTTTAACTTGAATTTAACTAAATTTAAGTTATATCTCTACCAGTACAATTTATTTAAATCTGTTTGTTTTTGTTCTGATTCTATTACTGTCATGAATATTATAGTAGACCTTCTCAATAACAGAGTAAAAAATTTAACATTTCTGAACTATATTTTCAATCATATACCATCATAGTCAAGTAACGCTAAAAGAAAGAAGATTTGTGAATGACAAACAAATTGCTACCTCAAGGTATTTCAAACATGAAGATGAATACAGAATCTAATTATTTTTGTCTACTTCTATAGGCACCGTGGTTAGACAACATGGCACTAGTTAAAACGCATGAGGCACCAATGTGGAAAAATAATAATAAAATGTGAGTTTTAAAGGGTTTATCTTGGGTATTATTTACATCAATCTTTTAAATGGGGATTAGGGTTATCTAAAATAAGTCATTTGACTGAATTAATTGAAATTAAAGATAGAAATGTAACATAATATATATGTTAACCCATTCAGAAGAGCTTATAACTGTATCTTCAAAGTGTCAACAAAATTTCTGTAGGCCTACATTTAGAAATAGCTACATTTTAGGCAGCTATTATATCTAGTATAAAGCTGTGGTGAGATCTTATCCCACAAAGTAAGGCTATGCCATATTTTACAAAGTAGCAAGACCATACCGACGTGAAATTATAGATGAGCTTTTATTATTTCTCATTTGGCTCATTCTCAACAAGTATTTACAAATCAGCAATAACAAAATCTGAGATAAGTTAGGCATTAGTTTGTAAAAAATACAAGCTATAAAAATGAAATTTCAAAGCGCCATGGTGACTAAGTCCTTTGGGAGTCTAATAATGTGTGCCGTGCTTAGCTTAGTTTAGTTTACAAATATAGTCTGAAATTATTTAAACTAATTGGTTTCTTGACTTAGTTCTTGGCTTTACTGATATTTTATAAAAGTCATATTAAATATAGATACTAACTTAATAGATCTATCGTGTTGCCTATTTGAACCCACTTGATTTGTTTTTCATCCAATTCTTATCAAGAAAATTGTCAAATGTTATGTCTTTTTAAATGTTTTTATGTTGATTTGAGTATCTCACATTACAACTCTTATTGGATATTGTGACACTTTTTACTTGATTTATTTGATCAAGATTAATTAAACAAAGTTTAAACATGTTTGTAACATTAATAAGAACGTATAACCCGAACGGGTAGTAACACGCGGTGCTAAATATATATAATAACATTAATAAGCTATGATTAAATACATGTTTCAGCAAATGCCTTCACATGGATGTTTCATGATACTGTCATTACCAGCGCCACATACATGGCATCAACACATTGTGCCTATACTGGTGTTTAGTTGGCTATATCCTTTCCTCTCATTGGTTGATACATCTCAAGTTCAATGATTATCTATACTACACTCCATGCATAATTTATAAGAAGTTAAAATTAAATCAACTTTATGCGATGCACACTTCACTATGTATCTATTGTAACATCATTGAAATTTTTTTTTCAGCTTTTTGTGTTATACATTATGCATTATGCATACATATAAAACTAAACTTAGTAAATAGGACTACTTGTCATTCTAGGCCTCACATACCTGCATTTACATATTGTGGTACATAGTCGAAAACCATTATGGAAATAATACCTTAAGTAGGCGTACACCTAGCAGGAATTTGAACCCTTTCCTCCTTATCACCAGAAAACCAGACAAGATGTACTAGAGGTTTAGATGTATGCCTCCTGATGTGGGTTTTATCTAACTTTATTTACAGTACCTACTCATATTGCATGCAAGTCTATGATCAAAGCAAATATTAGGATCCCAACTAAATACGGCCATATAAGTTGGTTGGGAGGTTAAGATAACCAAGTAATACACAGACTGTGATGAGAACTAAGATAACTCAATTGGTAGAACATTCAACATGTAAAGATGGAAAACCTGAATTCAAACTTCTGTCTTGGTAAAAAAAAAATTGAATTAACAGAGGTTCATAAATGTTTGGTTGAGTTAAGTCGTTAAGTTAGTGAAATGCAAATAACCTGAACAAATAATAAAATGCAGTCCTAAAAAAATCTAGTGAAACTTTGAACTCATCTTATGGAAAAAATACTGTTTCAGGCACTACCTCTCACAGGAGTATGAGAAGAACATAAACCAATATACCGGGTTGGTGGACATTGGCGGGCAAGATAGCGAGCACGAAGATTGTATGAGAATAAATGCAGAGTGGAATGCTGAAGTGGCTGCGGAACGGGAGGAGCGCTTGGTCAGGCAGGGTGAAGAGAGAAAGAAGATCATCTTGGAAACACTGATTGCTGCCGAAAAGAGGCAGCAAGAAAGAGCACAGAAGGCTGACGAGATTGTCCGCAAAGAAAAGGTGAGCTAGGTTAACCCGAGGATTTTGATCAAGTTTAGCTCAAGTTTACTCATTCCAATTAAAGCAAGCTTAGAACTCAGAATACTACTGAGAAACAGCACAACATTTATTTTATTGCTTTTATTTATTTTTTCAATTTTATTTATGGAAAACTGATTTTTTTTTGTCTATCTACTTTTTATATGAATGATACTGAATTAACTTTATAAATATGTAACTTAAATACCTCCCCACCCTTTTTGGATTTCACGGTTTGGTACAGAGATGGGCAGATTTTATCTACAAAATAATGTTTTTATAACTTTTATAAACTAATAAAAATAATTTCCATAAAAATGTTTTAAAATTATCAAATCATTTTGTATTATTCAATATTTATTCAAAATTTTGCCATTTGATTTGATAAAAAATGCTATTCACACACCCCTATCTATATTAATATGTGTTTATGATATAATATTTTATTGATTTATATTATTTTAATAGTGTCAAATATGTTTTTATCTCTTTACTCCATTCATTTAGAGAATTTTTCCTAATTTGAATTTTTTATTAATAATGTGTTTCTTTTGCATTTCTGTGATGTCTTTTGCCAATTTAACTAAACTGTGATTTTAATTATTTTACATACATACTAATCACACCATTCCCTTACAAGGTAGGCAAGAAACTGTGCATGTAGCTCAAAAAATAACTCCATACTTGATACATCCTTACTAACTTTCTCCACTCCTCCTTGTCCTTGCATACTCCCTTCGCTTCAACATCCATGCACTGAGTCATACATACTCTTTTATTCTTAAAACTCGTAAAGCTTTTATTTTTTACACATTCGTCTACAACATTAAGCTACCTCTTACCTGAATCAAATAGCCAAAGCTACTATATTTGTTTTTTAGTGAGGATTTACTAACATCTAGATATCATATTCTGAAAATTGAAAAATGATTCCTGGACACAGAAATCGAACCTGGATCCCTTGATTTAGTACACCAATGCTCTAACCACTGAGCTATCCAGGAATCGTTCCGTGCCCAGGGTCAATCTTCACTCATATTTTAAGGCAGAGTCTATGATGGCTGTAATGTTGGCGCTAACACCCTTTTATATAGTGTCAGCTTTGCCTCTTTTGATACTACTTCATTCTTTACAATAGTTCACATACATCCAACTACTCTCAAAGATGCATTGATCCATCTGTCGATTTCACCATCTATCCTTCCATTTTTACAGAACATTCTGCCCAGACACACAAAATGATTCACTTATTCTAACAGTTTTCCATTTATATTAAGCTGACACTAATTTCCTGGTTCTTCCTTATCAAAAATATCACCTTAGTTTCTGAGACATTTATTCGAAGATCCATTATGTCTGTCATCAAATACAAACAATTTAATGGAGTCTGCAAGTCACTTTCCCTCTCAGCCATTAATATGCATCATCTCCATTTAGCAGCACTCTCACATTTTAAATATTGCTGCCTTTATTGTAGTTTTTCAGCCATTACCTCTTTGTCCACTGGTAGAAATGTAAATTGTGAACTGTGTTCTTTTCATTGTAAAAGCCATATTTTGTTGGTTTCCTTTTATATTATTTTCATACATTTTTCATAACTTTTTTTTTGTAATTGTTGGTGTAATTTTAATATCAGATAAGTATTGTGATCATCAAAAAAATCAAACCCAATATTTTGATAAATGTCAATGTTTCATGATCCCTTGCAACTCAGAAAGTAGTTTTTGGGCTGCCCCCTGTCTCCTCGACTATATCTTAAACCATTTTACCTATCACGCAAAGACTTGGTATCTAGGGTTTTCATGAGGTTCCTCTGAAGAGTTTTTGGAATTAGATATTTAGCCTTAAAATTAAGGGTAGTTTACTGCAGAGCAAAAACAGAAAAATCTATTTTCTCAAAATCCGCTCTAATGGTTTTGATTAAATTTTGTATATATATAACAAACAAAATTAAACAAAATAACACTTTTCATTTTTCCGTGAAAATGACTGAGGGTTTGCAGAAATTTCCAACTTTGGTCATATTGCCATAACTATTAGAGATACAAAATATCTTATCATTGTAAAGTTGTAGTACTGTTTGAATTAAAATTATTTTAATCTGGAATGTATTTTTATAATACTAATAGTTTCTGAGCTATGAACAAACACATATATTATTTTTTATTTGAAATATATAATTGATTGTTATGTTCTTTGGTGGACAGACATGCTCCTCTTTTCTTAATGTTTCTCTAACAGTATACATTTACACTTATACTCTTTGGTGAAGTGTTTCTGCAAATTGTATATTATTTTGTTACACAAGTTTTTGGTAAATGTTTACATTTTAAGATTGAAAAGAAAAAAAGTTTGTGTGGTGCATCATACCATTTATTTCTATTATATTTTTATTTGAGTGGTGTTCTTGTTTTTATATCATGCTTTTTTAAAGTGTTATTTATAATTTTAAGAACACCTAGGATTTTTTTAAATATATTATAAAATTTCACATTTTAAAATTAGGAATAAATTCAAACTCTGGATCTTTTTGAAATACTAAACTTTAATGAAAATTTCAAGCTGGCAAACCCCCAATACAAACATAGTTAATTATAAATAGATATTTTTAATACTTGTTGGGTCCCGGCAAAGATTTATCTGATTACCAAACCCTTCCTTCACCTCTGACAAGACATCTTGTGAATGTGGGGAATGCCAGGCCTCCACCGTGGTTCGGATTCCACGTTAAACTGTAGGTCCTCAATTTCATCTCACAATCACCCTACCATTACATATTAGCGTAAGTGCGTATAACCCGAACGGGTAGTAAGACGCGGTGCTAATAATAATAATAATACTTGTTGGGGGTGTGCAAAGTTTTAAAAATTTCACCTGCTCTAATAAAAGTTTTGATATTACCTTGAAAACAAAATACTAGTTTGAATATAAATAAAGCTTTGCCAGTAAATATTTTAACTAGGGCTGGGCAGATGCCGATTATTAATCCGATTATCGCATAACCGGCGATTCTGATGATCGGTGTTTGAATCTCCGATTATTCAAAATGTGTGGGTATAGTTTAAATCCTAAAAATAAAAATAAATAAAAATATCTTAGCCCTTCTCACTTGTAAGTGATCTATGAATAATTAGCTTGTTCTTAGCGACTTACGTTTGCAATAAACAGCACATCCAACAATCCAAAATAAATATATTTACCATAGGCCTTTTTTTCCAATCTATGCAAGTTATTAGAAATAAAAATACTTACAAGTAAAAAATTTACTAACTATCAAAATAAAATATTAGCAGATTGACATTGTTTTATATTGATTTGTTAAAGATAGTTATAAAATAAAATATCAGATGCAAGAATACAGTGCATGCGCACTACATTCTGTTTTGCATGGAAAGAGATTCTATTTTTGTTTTTTTAATGCTGTTTATTCAAAATGTATGGGTATATTTTAAAATCCTAAGTCGTAAATATTAAATATCAATTTGAAAACTAAAAGATAAATTTAATAATCCATTCCCACGTATATAAACACAACTTCTATTTTGAGTTTGCAATAAACAGGGTAACAAATGTTCCTAACAAAATAACAAATGAGAATATGTATTTTTACCGTAGGTCTTATTCCAATTTATGCAGATGCACATTATTATAAATAAAAATGCTCATAGGTAACAAATATAATAATCATAAAATAAAATATTAGCAGATTGGTGTTGTTTTATTTCGATTAGTTAAAGATGCCCAAAAGATTAAACATCGGATGTAATAATCTCACACACGCACACATTTTGTTTAAATGGAAACCACTTTTCTTCTAATGCAAGTACAAAACTTTTCATTGGCAGGGAATTTGTTTTGCTCATATTTCAATATGAATTGAATTAATATATATTAATATTTATTTTCTTTAGTTGTTAAAAGTAGGTTAAAATAAGTTTTATAATAGTTCAATAAAAAAAACAAAAAATGCCTTTTGTTGCACGTATATTATTTATATTTTATCATATTGAAGTGAGTTTTTTCCCTTTTTTCCCCCCAAATAGGTTTCAGAGTACTAAAAACCGTTTTGTGTGGGATTATTTTGCGATAAATCCAAATGATAACTCAAAAGCTGTGTGCTCATTTTGTACAAAAACAATTTCCCCTGGGGGCACAAGTTCAAGGGGCTTCACAACCTCTAATTTGTCAAGACATTTGAGCGGGTTTCACCACAGTGAAATTTATGATGCCTCAAGTTGTGGTTCTACACATAGTTTTTCATCTACATCGATTAGTGGGAGTAGTGTTCAAATAAAAGTATGTGTTAATCAAAAAACAATTACTGAATTATTTGAGCAAAAAACTGAATACTGCAGTTCTCACCCAAAATCCATAGAGATAACCAAGCAGATTGGAGAAATGATGTGCCTTGATTTGCAGCCATTTAGTATGGTTGAAGATGATAAGTCTAAGGTCTAAGTTAGCCTACTCAATAAACATAATGTTTTCATTCAATATCTATTGTTTTATTCCAATTAAAATTTTTTTTCATTTGCTACAATATTGGATCCTAGATTCAAAGTTGAGCAAGGAAAAGGGACCACCTGCTAAGCTGAGTAGAGTTGAGACTGCTTCAGGACCTACAGCATCTGTTTACTCCCGATTAATTGCACCCTAAGGAAATATCCATACTAGGCCTGATAATGTAATGTTGCCCAAAATACAATTAGAAAGGTATGTGTTGGAACCAATATTGGCTGCCAACCAATCCCCTTTCAATTACTGGAGACTTCCCTCTTAGAAACTTAAAACAAATGCCGAGCAAGTACCTTACTTCACCTGCAGTGTCCGTAGCATCAGAGATACTTATTAGCACAGCGGGATTGGTCATTGATAGAAAAAACTCACCCCACCTAAAGTCAAGATGCTGGTATTTTTAAGTAAAAATTTAAAGCCCACAAAACAGTAAACATACTTTTAATAGGCCTACTTATGTAAAGTTTATTCGGGTGTAATATTTATCAAGATTTTTTTTATATTATTGAACCAATTTTCATTTAGGCAAACATGAGCTTGGTTAAAGTTATTCAACTATAATATTGAAGCCATATTTTAATAGACATTGAATGTAAAAATGCCTATTTCATCAAAAAACAAAATAGGTGTAGGCCTATTCTCCTTATGTGCAAAAATGTGTGCCTTGATTCTCTTTTTATCATGAACATTAAATTTGCTGATTATGATTCGTCTTTGTCTAATGAAAGGGTCAGTAGGCCTATTTAATCATAAATGTGAAATCATATTTTAATTATCTAACATGCACGCGTATATAAGTCTGAGTTTAATCTAAGTCAAAAGTGGTTTATTCTATTTGTGTACAGAAATTTGTGTGCCTTGATTTATTTGCTGTTTATTATTGTGATTTGTTTTTGTTTAATGACAGGTTCAGTTGTCTTGACAGTAACAATAAGAGAATAATTAAACAACCTTTACATTTTAAAAGTTTCTATTTAAATGTCATTAAAACAAACCTTTATTGGACATTATAAAACTAGTAAAAGTAACTTTTTTTTTTAGCTTCAAGTCATTTTACTTTATATGGTTAAAAAAAATTGAAAACAAAAATAATCAAATCGGTGATCGGCAACAAATGATCCACATTGGACTAATCGGCAAAATATCTGATTGGGCCAGCTCTAATATTAACAGCTAAAATAAACAAATATGTTAAATTTTTGTCATTTGGTTCACAAATGAAAAATGGAGCCAATCTGCTCTATTAAATTAAATATTGAATGAGGATAAAAGGGCAAGGCCTACACACTTATCGGAAAATTTTACGCCTAAAAGTTCACAGTTAAATTTTTTGCGTTTTAGTTGTGAACTTTGCGGCTTACAATTTTCAGGTAGTTGTATAAGCCTTGCCCTTCTATCCGCCCATCATTGTCATTCAGTTCAATATTATACACTACAGTTTGATGTTCACTTGGCAAAATTCTGCAGTACTTAAATTTAATTGTTGCTTGATTATCAACACAATCAAAAAATTATGTATAAGTTTAAAAACATGCATAATACAGAAAAAATTTAATCTATTTGGCTGCTGGAATATTTTATATTATTTTACGTACCCATTATATTCACCTTAAAATGATACAAGCCTTGTTTATTTTAATTTTTCTCCATAGCACTCTCTTCTACCTACATTTATGACTCAAAACTCATCATGAAATTTCTATTGTGGATGGTTAAATTTGAAACAAATTAAATTTATTGACTCTTAATTTTTAGTTGCTAATACATATCTAAATCATATCCTATGTAATTAATCCGTAGATAGCTTATCCTCATTAATTGTTTCCAGCCTGTGTCCGAGTCTGTTTAGTAAAATGCTTCAATCTTCCTCTATCTATCCTTCCACCATTTTTCTGTACTAACTTGCACACTTTTTGTTATCTGCTCCTCCCATCTCTTCCTTGGCCTCCCTTGTAGTTTTTTACCTACATCATTTTCATGATAGCTTGTGAATAGCCCAAAATGTGAGTAAGATGTATACATCTGGTCTTAAGTCTTTGCTTTATATTATCAACTACAAAATTATATTGAGGGATTTTTTCTTAATCTTTTGAAAGAAAAAAAGTATTTGTTATTTGGACTACTTTGATCTACCGATTCACAATATATGAAAACCCCTTTGTTAAGTTTAATTAACAAAATATGTTTATTTTATTCCTTGTAGATCAATTCCAAAACTTTCATCACAGCGGAGAATATCGATAAAGCCATTGAAGATGCATTGGCTACAGAAACGGATCATAACTATGCCATTGACTTGGAAGGTAACGTGTACCGTGGTCGCTACTCCAAGCCAACAGTTAACCCCCCTGAAGAACGTGAGAAACTTGAGGTGAAAGCAGAGGCAACTGCCTAATGGAAGATTGTTTATTTTTTAGTGACATTGACTAGGAATTAGGTAAGGTCTAAGCACACATAAATACAACTTATATTTGATGTGCAAAAACAACTTCTACCAGTCATGTTGAATTAATAACTTGGTTTGTAAATAAGCACAAAATCTGTGGAACATAATTATTGTAATAAAATATTTTGTAAATTATCTTTAGGGGTGTCCAGATTTTTAAAAACATGTTCGCTATGAATTTAAAAAGTGTGAAAAACCTGACTCAAAATTATTTGATCCAAATCATCTAATAGTAGAAATATTATTATTATTAGTACTGCGTCTTACTACCCATTCGGGTTGTTACGCACTTACGCTAATGTGTAATGTTAGGGTGATTGTGAGATGAAATGAAGGACCTACAGCTTAACGTGGAATCCGAACCATGGTGGAGGCCTGGCATTCCCCACAGTCACAAGATGTCTTGTCAGATGTGAAGGAAGGGTTTGGTAATCAGATAAATATATGCCGGGGCCGAGGATTTAACCCCGGCCGCCAGCACAGAAGTCTGACACCTTATCCCTAGACCGCCAGGTCACCCGCAATAGTAGAAATAGTTTTAATAATATTCATAGTTTTGTTGGTAAGGAGAAATTTAAGATTAATAAATAAGGAAAGAAAATTTTAAATGTTAAATTAATGATAACTTGATGAACTCCTTATTAAGTAATGATTAAATCAGTTGATAACAGTAATAATTTTATTGAAGATAAATGAGTCAAAAAGGGTCTATCAAAGTTTACAATACATAAAATCGAAAGAATTTATAAAGTAATATTTTAAATGGTGATTAGAAGAAGATAAGTAAAATTATAAATTGATGGATAGGTTTTAAGGTCAAAAGTTACTAATAAATTATATTAAATGCAAAAGTGGTGTTCAGAAATGTTAAGAGAATTGTAATTTAACAAATGTATAGTTTCACTTAATTTCTTTATCTAGCACCACATCTAACTACCCTTTTGGGTTATACGCTTAGGTACTAATTATGCAAATGGGCTAGGAATTGGGAAGGTTGAATTTAGAGGAAGTGAGCCCTCATTTGTATGGAGGGAGAGTGGAAAACCCCACGCCCCCAGTTAACCCAACCGAGATTTGAAACTCGATCTCCCTGTCCTTGGAAACTAGCTCAACATCAAACCAGTGTGTTTGCCAACAGGTTTCACTTTCATTAAAAGTTGTAGAAATTAATAAAGAATTCTGAGGAATAACAGTGAACTAGTAATATAGGAATTTTAACAGTGTGTGTGTTAAAATGCTGTGTGTTTAAATATCAAATGACGATGTTAAAATTACAATACATATACATAAGAAGAAGAAAAAATGATAAAGTAACTATTTGAAATTAATGATTTAAAGTAGATACGTAACATTTTAAAATGTAAAATTGTAAATTTTTAGTTACATAAACAAACATGAGTAGATGAATTTGTTTATAAATTAAACGTTATCTCTATATTTAAACCTCTTTTCACTTGATGAGATATTGTCCTTTATGTTATTCCTTTTACATGTCCATATCTATGTGTATTATCATTCTTTACAATTTTTTTTCCATTTTCTCCCTTTTTCTTTCTATTGTCCTCTTTTAGTAAGTTGCGTTGTATGTTTCACACTCTTCATTGATGAGTTCCGATAGAATTAAACCTAGGTCGAGAAATTGGGCGGTAATGATCGATTTTCTTCAGGAGGAAACCGTTTCCTCTTTGCCCAATGGCAGCAATGTAAAATGTGAACTGTGTTCTTCTTTTCATTGTAAAAGCCATATTGTGTTCGTCCCTTTTATATGTTTCTATCAACCTTTTATGTACCTTCATCCAAATATAATCAAATTGAAAGTTACTAATACATAACAGTGCAAATTTTAAAGAAACAATTTAATAAATGTTTAGATACACTTAATATTACAAAACATCTTTAAAACATATTATTTAATCTAAGTTTTATGTAACAGAATGGCAATTAAATTGAAAATCTGAAGTTTACATAAAATATCAAGTTATTACTAATCTAATGTATTTAAAGTTTTCTTTCCTTATTTATTAGTCTTAATAATAGAAAGTATGGGGCTATTATGGTTTCCTTTTTATTTTTTCTGCTATTTAATGTAAGATGTTTGAACACACGATAACATCACACTACATTTACAAACCAACCTGACATAGGTTAGCTAGCTAAGAACCTTGTACACAACTAGATTTTAGGTCTTTAATGCATTTGAATTAGTGTCACTTAGACCTGTCATTTTTTTATTGAAGTGACATGTCTTCTCTTATCACATTGACACACGGTTCACAGGAAGGTTACAAGGCCGCTATAGAAGCTGTTTCTTTCTCCAGCATGACCTCTGAACCTACTATGTTGGCCAGCTCGGTGACCTGGCTGTCTGTCAGCTCCACCCCATCTTTCAACAATTGCGCCAATTGGCCTGCTTCTGGGAAACCAGCATCCGTACAATATTGCATGCACCACTGCAACATAAGTTCACACTTAAAACTAATTTGTTCAGTAAAATAGTTAATAGTTACACCAATGATAAGCTAGATTGTCTAAAAGAGAGGTTGGGGTTTAAATCTTAGCCAGGTGCACAAGACGGTAATTTTTCCATTTCCCACCCCTATGCAACCATGATGTTACAAGTCTAACAATCGGACCTTTAATTTACCACTTAACAGAATTCCTATCATAGCAAAAAACTGTTATTTCTTAGTTACTACTTAAATTTTCCAAATCATAAATAAATTTTGGAATTGAATACGAATCATTTACAATTTAAATAGTTACTTAGTAAAATCTCGGTAAAGCTTGGTTTAATCTACTAATATACATGTGGTCAGCAAAATTTTGAATATGAAAGTAATGTGAAATATATTTTTATTTAAATTGGAAAATAAAACCCACTAAGTTAGTCATTGTTTTATGCACAAAGAGAAAAATTATTAAGAAAAAGGATTGATTTAAGGTTTCTATGAACTAAAATTAATACATAAGGTTTACAAATTTCAAGTTAAATTTTTGGAAAATATATTAAATTTATAGTAAAATCATTTATTTTTTTTTAAATTTATAGCAGTCTTACTTAGCATGCTTAATATGCTTTTGCATACAAACTGAAAATTACATTATTAAGTTAGGGATTAGGAAGGTTGTATATAGAGCATGTGTACCCGCAATTGTGTGCAGGGAGAGTGGAAATTGTTTTGGAAAAAAAAACCTCAGTATACCCGACCGGGATTCAAACCCTGATCGCCCTGTAGTCGACAGTCTAGTCTAACACAAGAGTGACACCTTATACCGAAATAAGTAAATCCAAACACAATTACTAAAATAGGCTCAACTAATTAGCATGGTGGTTTAGGGTTTAATTTTTTTTAAATTGTCTCATTTTAATATAATAATTATTATTATTAGCACCGCGTCTTACTACTCATTTGGGTTATACACACTTACGCTAATATGTAATGAAATGGTAATGTGATTGTGAGGTGAAATGGAGGACCTACAGTTTAATGTGGAATCCGAATCACGGTGGAGGCCTGGCATTCCCCACATTCACAAGATGTCTTGTCAGATGTGAAGGAAGGGTTTGGTAAATATATAAATCTATGCTGGGACCAAGGATCGAGCCTCGGACTCCAGCACAGAAATCCGACACCTTACCCCTAGACCACCAGGTCACCCTCATTTTAATAAATTCCTTTAAATGCTTTCCCAGACT
>CABFOW010000044.1:0-73975 GCA_902141385.1 Timema californicum | reverse complement strand
CTCTCTCTCTCTCTCTCTCTCTCTCTATATATATATATATATATATAGTCTGGGAAAGCATTTAAAGGAATTTATTAAAATGAGGGTGACCTGGTGGTCTAGGGGTAAGGTGTCGGATTTCTGTGCTGGAGTCCGAGGCTCGATCCTTGGTCCCAGCATAGAGAGATATATATATATATATTCAAGATTTTGAACATTTTTTAATATCATTTTCTTAATTATTTGTATTCATACTTCAAATATTAAGTTTTGTTTAATTTGGAAGAAGGTGCAGGAATAATTGATAGACATAAAAAAGAGAATAAACACAATAATTTTATAAAGTGTGTATATATACTCCCTTCTGATGAAATTCCGATAGATTAAAACCTAAATCTGGGAAATGAATGGTAAAGATTGATTTTCTTTAGAGATAGGCCCTTGAATCCTTCAAAAGAAATAATTCAATTGTTCAAGGGGCAGTCATTACTTATTTGTCCAATGGCAGCAATGTAAAGTGTGAACTTGGCTCTTCTTTAGTGTAAAAGCCATATTGTGTTTATTCTCTTTTTTATGTCTATCAATTATTCCTGCACCTTCTTCCAAATAAAACAAAACTTAATATTTGAAGTATGAATACAAATAATTAAGAAAATGATATTAAAAAATGTTCAAAATCCTGAATATATACACACACCCTCCAAAATAATAAAATGGCTATTAATGGGTTGGGTGGAAAAAAGATAATATTATGACTTAATAAATGAGCAGCATACACCTGGAAGGTTGTGTGAAAATTATCCTCTGCTCAATCTATCTTTATACACAAATAGTTCACACACTCACAATTGCGTTGGTGACATCCTTGTTGGCAATGCATGTCTCCAGGAACAGTTGCAAAGCAGCAAGTTTGGGAACACCCAACACCTTTTGCTGTTCTTTGTCTAACTTCCTAAGAACCATGGAGGCCTTGGGAAAATCTCCTGCGCGCAGACATAGTATCATTACATCTCCCAGGATAGGACCAGTGCACCTAGAGAAACACATCGCATATTGACATGGTTTCTTCAAATTCTGAAGAATATTCAAGTTTGAATTATATTTTAAGCTGCTAAGTGCCCTTCTTATTGGAGTATCACATTATAATTTTAATGCAAATATAACAATCAGATGCCTTAAGAATGTGGGAAAAAAATCAAAATTGAAGGAAAAAAATACCATAAAAGTGCGGCGAAGTCAACTTACTATGCTTTTCATGTTTTAAGATTTTGATTTCATATTTGTAAATAAAATAAATGGTTGTATTAAAAATACTGGATTAAAATCATCTCCAGTAAATAATCATACAAATTAAATATCAATTTCATGTGCTTACTACTGTGTTTCTAAGATTTGTATTTGAGATTAGTAGGCAAAAATATTTCTATTTAAAAAAAATTATCCATAACACTTTTTAAATTTATTTTTTAAGGTAATAATTTTAGGGTCATTCTAAATTAATTCATCCAGAGGTAACAATGATAATTTTTGTAAATTTTAATATTTTGCACACATGTTCCTACATATTCCGGGAAATTAAATTTTTTTTTTAAATTTTCTCTTTATAGATTTTCCGGTATGACCACTTTTACAGTATGGCCAACATTAAATTTGACATATGTCAAGAACTAAAAGATTCAGAGACTTGGGCCAATCATTTTTCAGCTTTTAAAGTGGGTTACATTTCATGTCATTGAAAGTTTTGTGTGAATGCAGCCTGAATAACTAAAATTCAGCACAGTTTTGTTTAAAAATGCAGTTCTTAAGCCTTTTGAAAGGTAAGACGTGGGTGAATCTATCTCTTCCAAATTTTCGCTATTTTTTAACTTGCCTCCAAAGTCTTAGTATGTGAAATCTCAAGACCTAAAAACTTCCCCCTCTTATTTTATTAAGTCCTAAATACCATCACAACCACCACCACCGCTACTAGCACCGCATCTTATTACCCGTTCAAGTTACACACACACTTAAGCCAATGTGTAATGGTAGGGTGATGAAATGGAGGACCTACAGTTTAACGTGGGATCTGAACCACGGTGAAGCCCTGGCATTCCACACATTCATACATTGTGATTAATACACGTCTTGTCAGAGCTGAAGGAAGGGTTTGGCAATCAGATTAATCTGTGCCAGGCCCGAGAATTGTATCCCAGACCCCCAGCACAGAAGTCTGACACCTTATCCCTAGACCGCCAGGTCACCAAACTAGAGTTTATTCTTTTCATTGTTACGAAAAAAGAACGACAGACATTCTTGACTCTTTCCAGAACAAATGAATGATAATCAAAAAGGAGTCGTGTATGCCAAGAGCCGAGACTAGCTGAATTAAACCGAACATTGGAAAGAAAGAAAAAAACCAAAGCAATTAGACAGAAATAATGATAATGTATGAGTGAAAATAAGAAAGGTAAAGAAACATTAAAAAAAAGTGACAGTGCAACACAGACACAAAGGAAGGATGAGGTGGGGAAAAGGGGAGTTGCACTTGATGCATTCTTGTGGGATTTAGGTGTAATATTTACATTAATTGATCTAAGTACCTAATTTTAATGTACAAATTACATACGTTTATTCTTTACAAGTAATAATACAGGATTTGTTGTAGAAACTGTATTGGTCAATGTATCAGCTCCGTAATGGCGGAGTAAACTTGCTCACAAAGTGAGAACTGCTTGTTTACAGCTCTTGCTCAAGGATAATTCACTACAAATGACTCGTTCACAGGCGACCCATCATTAATGTTAAGTGCTGTTCATTTATAGAAAACAAGTGTTAGTGTTGTGTTAAGCTCATAAAAATGGATTGCTCTATTGGTGTATTTATTCAAGAGGGCTGTCACAAGCGTACTTATGGGAAAGTCAGTAAGAATATAACTAATTTTCGTGAATCTGACCAAACATTACTGAAGTTAAGATTAGATATTAAAGGACTTGAAAACTGTGTCACGAGAAAAAGTTTTTTTGCAAAATATACTCGTCTTTTTAGACAGGTGTGTTGTGATCCTCTGACTATTACACTAGATCAAAGAAAAAAACAGCTACAAAGGTTGTGTTGAAATTAAGTTAGAAAATTTAATGAAAAACAGAAACTATCAGGTAGGCTTTGTTCCAGTAAAATTGTTGTCTTAAAATACATTTTTTTCAAACAAATGTATAGATGTTCATGAGAAATCAAAAGAAGAACTGTTCTAGCAGAGGTTAGTTTGAAAGAAGTTGATGAAGTTTGTTTGTGCTGATTTTCCAAAGGTAAGTGAAATTTAACTAGTGTCAAGACCTTTATACAAGCCTTGCTAAAAATCTGGCAACGCATTTTAGGAGAGAAAGGAAGAACTTGATAGAAGGTGGAGGAGAACTAGTGACAAGCAAAGGAACCTAGGACTCAAACGACATTTTGTTACTAGTAACAGGTTATTTTAAGCTATTAAAAATTACTAAGTGGGTTTTCGATGCTAAATTATTTGAATATATAATCAACTATTTGGTGGAGTGTTTCTGCAACAGCTAGAATTTATCTTGTGTTCTGGGTCAGTAAACACTTTAAATTTCTTATTGCAATCCAGACAAGGATTTGAACTCTAGCATCAAGGGAGCTCAATAATGCATTGACCTGAGCTGACGATATCGCTCCTGGTCCTGTGCCTCTAATTTGGTCCAGATGTCCCAAGCCACCTTGGCAAACTTGGTGGTCAAATCTTCAGACGGAGGCTGGTTCCTCACCATCCCCGCCAAGATATCTGTGACAAGGTTCTCACGATCAGTGTGATCAAAGATCACCATATCTGACCAAAGGCGTGGGAACTGGTCCATAGCACCATTCAGATCAACCGCCCGCAACACTTCCTGCAGCAATGAATGACAAAGGTGTGTTTCAAGTGAAAAGTGCTAATTTATAAAAGTAACCACTGAACCCTGATCCATTGACTTAGAGTTCTGAATGAGCTGTTTAGGTTTTCGTCCCAAGTTATAAATAGTGTTGCTAAGCAAGGACAAAAACATGACATTTAATAGAAATTGTATAGCAGGGCTGGGGAGTCGATTCGCCAAGCCTTTGACTCCAATTGCTCTAATTTACTACTGTCTGACTCTGTCTGACTCTTTCATAAATATATTAATTAGTAATAACAAATTTACTGCAGTAAAATGCTCTGATACAGATTACTTCATGGGAAGCTTATTTGACCCTGTGAATGTATAGTTAAATAAATTTGTCAATCCAAATTACAAATATTGGTCCCAAAGAATAAAAAAATTATAAAATTAATATGATATAAAATTTTAACAATATATGATAAATATAAGTTTTTAATTTGAAACCACAGTGTTGGTATATCTTTACCGACTCGGGCTCCACCCAAAATTGTTTTGGACTCCACGGCCCTAATATAATTATAGTAGACAACGCTTTAAGGAAAACCCCTTTTTACTATTTAAGGTAAAATAAATTAAGGTGAAGGAATGAAAGATTAGGTGAAAACAGTTGAATTTTTTTGAGCAATTATTGCTTTGTTGTCAAATAGCAGCAGTGTGAAGTGTGTATTATGTCCAGTGGCAGCAGTGTAAAGTGTGACCTGTGTTCATCTCTGTCCAATGGTTGCAGTGTAAAGTGAAAACTATGTTCCACTTGTCCCTGTAAAAGCCATACTGTTCTTGTTTTCATTTATGTCTTAGCATTTCTTACCAATTTTCTCTCTTTGTTTTCCTCTTTTGGGAAGTTGTGTATCATGTTCCACATTCCCTCCTGAAGAGTTCCAATAGAATTAAACCTAGGTCACATACAAGGAACCAGATTCACATACTCCAGATTAAAATGGCAGTGCTAATTGGGGAGCTTGAGTCCTTTAACACGAGAACCGTTTCGTGTAGTTCCAAATTACAACAATGCTATCAGGAGACATTTTTAAAAACAGTTCACTTTAAGGATGGTTTTACTAGAGAACAGATAAAAGGAGTTTGAAAATTGTCTAGACTCTAGTTGTAAACAATCTTAAAATACCAGCGTTTAGTTGTCCAAAATGGTTTGTTCATTTAAGGGGATAAATTGGGTGCTGGTTCAGACAATTGTGTTCAAACCACCACCCCTTTACAACAAACAATTTGAAAGTGAGTTTTTATTCTTGGAAGTGTTATCACTGAAAACTGCAACTAGCACTCCTTAGTGACCAAGAACTAATCCTGGCTAAGGAGTGCAGCGAAACTCCCATAAGGCTGAGTGTCTGGTGCATACCGTGTCTGTAATCTAGGTCAAGGTGTTGGGCAGTAACAAAAATAGTAGTTCTCCTCCTCCCCTTCACCCTACTTAAAAACTGAGATGGGCACTGAAAACGCTTTTATTTGTCACCAAAGATCAAAGCCGTTACTTATCAAATTTCCTTGCACATATGTTAGGTGCTACAATGTCGGCTCTGTATCCTGATTTATAAAGAGGACCCAACTGCATTTGTGAGGCTGCCAAAAGTTTTTTTGGTTTTAGTCCTCCCAAAACCGAAAAATTTCCTACACTCTTGGTGTTAATATTCAATATTCTCTCTCTTTCCCCCCCCCNCCCCCCCCCCCTCTCCACCCCCAATTAATCTAAATTAAAATATATCTAAACTAATTTATTCCCCAGTTTGTATTAAAGTGATTAGTTTAATTTAGTGTAAAATAGGGCTGGGCTGAGCTGCCATTTTTCAGGCCAATGTGGATCATCTGCTACCGATCAGGCTTCTCACTGATGCCGATTTTGGTTGATTTTATTTTTGATATTATAAAGTTGAGACGCATCTCTTAAAGGAAAATCTCTGTGCTGTGAGGGGGTGAGAATATGGCATTGTCAGATAGTGGCCTCAGCACGTCTCTTACCTGATGTGTCAGTTTGTAAGCACAAGTCAATGAGTTGTAAAAACAATAATTATTGGATCTGATTCTCTAATTTTCTCATTGCTCAGGATAAGAAATGAATATAAAGCAGCAAGTCAAGGAAATAAACTAAAAACTAAACAGAACCCAAAATCAATTTAAGAAATATAATTTTAAATCTGTATCAATAATATGGCGTGTAGTCCAGTTATATACTCCCATTAATTTAAAGTCTAGTCCAGTTATATACTCTCATTAATTTAAAGTCTTTAATCCAAAACCTTAACTCAGTCGGTAACTTGTCTGCCTACTGAGCTAAATGCCCCTGGTTCAATACCCGGCATGCCGAAAAATGTGTCATTGGTGAGATGTGGGTTTACCTGTTCACAGTGATGAATTAACGACCAGGGACTGGATTTTGGGTCTGTTGTTCTATTCTTAAGTTAGAAAATAAGGCATATGAAGCAATGACAGGGCTAGCAAGCTGGTAGTGGAAAATATATGGATTGAATAAAAAAATTGACTCAGGTCACAGACTGGAAACAGTATTAGATGCAAAAATAAAATATTGAAGTTTTTTATTTATTTATTTATTATTATTATTATTATTATTATTATTATTATTATTATTAGCACCGCGTCTTACTGCCCGTTCGGGTTATAGGCACTTACGCTAATGTGTAATGGTAGGGTGATCGTGAGATGAAATGGAGGACCTAGAGTTTAACGTGAAATCCGAACCACGGTGGAGGCCTGGCATTCCCCACATTCACAAGATGGCTTGTCAGAGGTGAAGGAAGGGTTTGGTAATCAGATAAATCTATGCCGGGACAGAGGATTGAACCCCGGCCGCAAGCACAGAAGTCTGACACCTTACCCCTAGACCGCCAGGTCACCAAGTTTTTAGTTAATGGGAAATTTAAATGGTGCAAAACAAATTAATAATGCAATTCTACTCATTAAGAAAGTAATTGTACAGAAGCATAAGAGTGTTTTTCTATTACTTCCTTTCAAAATTTGATGCCATATGTATGTATTATTGACAGGGGAAAGAAGGTTTATTCAATATAATATATTTTCACATTATTACATATTTTTCAAATATTTTAACTGATTTTACATATATTTATATACATACTTTGTAGGTTATTAGTTAGTTAATTACATAAAAACACAAGCTCTACACATAAGCCTATAGGAGGTGTTTAAGTATTATGTAAGCACCTTAAAGGGGCAGAGGGGGTTCAAGCTTTGCTAATTTTGCTGACAACGGGATGGAAGGGTCAGAACAATGGTTATGTAAGAGAGAGAAATACAGGCAAAATTGAGGGATGGCGCATCGCAAGCCGCTTGGACTTTGGGCAGCAATGAAGATGCTGAGTGGCTAAACAAGAAAGAAGTGGAGCAGCCTATAGAAGTAAGCCAAAGCTTGAGTGACCTAACAAATATAAACGTAATGATTGAAAGTGCTGAGAGGTGGATTCGAGGGCCTTGGTCATTGGATTAAATAAAGTTTTGGGTGTTTTTATTATGAATTTAATATTCATGTATTCACAATAATAATACTTTTTTTATAACTTCAATTAAAAGTGAATTAAAATTTTAACATTTTATAATGTTGTAATTTGTTTTAATTTTACCTGTTCAATAAATTTAAATTCATTGTATACCAGTGTTAATTGTCAATTATTTCACAATATTAATTCACACCTCAATGTTAATAATTGCCAGCATTTTATAAATTGTATAATTTTTTTTCATCATCGCTTCTTACTACCTGTCCAGGCTATAAGTGAAATTGTATTAAAAGAAGAATGGTTATTCTTGTGAACAAATGAAAAAAAGTCTACATATCTTAAGTAAGCAAGAGGAAGGGGGGTCAGGTATTTGCTTATTTTTGCTAAAAATGTGCTTACATAATACTGGAATGCCCCCATTAGGTAAGTATGTTTTGTATACAGCACGCTAAAAATTAAAAAAGCTAAACTGTGAACTAGAGTTGGGTCAAATCCACTATTTTATGGATCTGAATTTCCAATTTACCTCCAAATCTTGGAAAAAAATTATGAACATAAGAGGAAATATAAATATAATAGACTAAAATAGAAATAGTAACTAAATGTTAACATTCTTTCTTATAATTCAGTCATTATAACATTCATACATTCAGTTAAGTGTTAAATTACTGGTCTGAGACATGGTTGTTGAGTATGATCTGTAATCTTGTTGGTTCTGAACCACCATAAGCAGTATTAGAGTTAAAAAATAAATTTTATTTGAAAAATTGAAAAAAAAAATCTAAGTCTTGAATCCTTGAATATCCCTAAGGATTTAAGGGATTCAAGGGTCCCATTCCTACTGTGAAAATGAATTAACACTTCACAATTATAATGGTAATGAAAAATGATAGAATTTTAATGGTATTAACACTAATGATACTTGCAATGTGGCAATACAAAAATATCATTAAATTATTCACAGGCCCAAAGTTGTTGTTTTTTCATATGCTACATGAAATATACCTTGTTAATGATTTTTATAATTTGTATTTCAACTCAGGAACTAAAAGTCAAAACAATATAAATAAATGACAAAGTTAGTTTTAAAATAGTTTTAAAAGTATTGGTTGTTTAGTAAATTTACTATGAGCCACGTATCAATGGATTCGTTTAAAATCCCTAGTTTTAGCATCTTTTGACACTTCCGCTTCCTTATGGTTCAGAGATCTTTTTGTTACCAAGTGGTTGACCTTTTAGATGAACTTGCAAAGATACCTTTTCCCTTTCAGCCCACAGAGATGCTCGCACACGCGCATGCATGCACACACACATACTGTTTCATTTGCCGACCTTTCTATTCTCATTCAATCCCTTTCCCCTTGTCTAACTGTAATAATAATAATAATAATAATAATAACTAGCACCGCGTCTTACTACCCATTCGGGTTATACTCTTTAAGCACTAATTACTCTAATGGATTAGGAATTGGGAGGGTTGAGTTAGAGGAAATGAACCCGCATTTGCGTGGAGGGTGGAAAACCATTTAGGAAAAACCACCCCCAGTTCACCCGACTGAGATTCGAACCTCGATCTCCCCGTCCTCAGCAGTCGAGCTCAACACGACAAGCACGTTAGCCAACTATGCCACCGAGGCGGGTGCCTAACTGTAGAGGAAAATATATTTACTTAAAGAGTACATAACAGTAATAAAACTAACTATTAAAACTAATAAACAGATTAATAATTAGTAAAAAATGTAATTAACCACATGTAGCAAAACCAAGGGAGAATCCGGACAAATAAGACACTGCTGACTGTGTTAACTACCCCACAGTGAAGGTGGTGCAACTGGAAAGCTATGAGTGGCTCTTACCCCTCACTCACCTCCCGACTATTCCGCCTACACCAACTGTCTTCAAAGTTAGTTTCTTCACTCGTAAGTTTGATCGAGCCCACATTCCTTATCCTCCCCAGCTAAAGAACCAAGGACAAAGCTGTCTACCGCGTAGCTTAGCTGTGAGTGAGTGACAAGACCTTAGTACTTGGTGTGCTCAAAACATGGCCTAATATTTCACATGAGCAACTTTCGAGAGATGGTATAAAGACCATTATTTGATAATGTTAAAATAGTGGGCGAGTCGAATAGTAGATTCAAATAGTGGTTAATACTTTTTTTTACCTTGTTTACACCTGTCAAGAAGGGTTAGTAAAGTGTGGCTGTATGTACTTACCTCCATTATCCCTGGCTCTGGGATGTAGATGTTGGGCACCATCTTATTGTAGAACTCCATGAACACTTCGAACGGCTCAGTAGAGCAAAGAAGCGCAAACAAGTTGCGACTGAATCATTAGAAGTTGAGAAAAGCTAGAGTTAGTGTGAGACCTGAAGAGTAAACTTGTGTAACCAAAATAAAATATAGGTATTACATGAGGGGTGTTCAAACTTCACTTTTTTAATTTAAAGTGAAGTTTAATATATTATATTAAATAATTCTGAATTCAAATTAAAGTTTAAACATTTAAATAAAAGTGTTTTGTGTCTAAAAAAATCAATTATATACTATATTGTATATTATTAAAGCTTTTTTCACTTAATAAAATTTAGTACAGACCGACATCTTAGCTGTCGGTAACATGTCTGCCTGCTGAGTTAAGGGTCCCGGTTTGATTCCCGACATGGCCGAATATTTATCATTAATTAAAATATGGGTTTAACCTTTCACATTGATAAATTAACGGCTGGGAATTGGATGTTGTGATTGTCCTAGTCTTAAGTTAGATTATAAGGCATATTAAGCTATAACAGGCCTAGTCCGCTGATAGTGGAAAATATATTTAACTTGAATAAAAAATTGACCAAGGTCACAGGCTGGAAACAGCAGGGTATATAATAATATAGTACAGAATGATTTATTGCAAAAGTGTTTAGCAACTCTTGTAGGGGTTTATTTGTTTGAGACAAGAACGAGGCTCGACAATCGAGACGAGACCAGGAACAAGAATTTTAGAATCCTTTAATTTGGGACGATAAAGGGAATGAAAAATGTATTGTTAAGTATTTCTAAATTTCCTGATATTATCTTAAAACACTGCAAAATTTAATTTGTTAAATAAATACATAGGCTCTAATAGTGGAAATTCAAACAAATATATCAAATTTAAAACTGAATATAAACTGTACACCTACATATGAAACATTATTAATAGCATCAAAGAAACTAGAATATGGAATATACTTATTATCTCTAGACCATTGGTTCTTAACCATTTCAGTCATATCAGCTCTATGACCTATCCAAGAACCTCTCTTTACCCCCTCTTTAAAAATAAAAAAACTTGTTGCGAGCTAACAATATTTATTTAGAAAAAAAAATTCAAAACAAAAACAATGTCTGTAAATTTTAGGAGTAAACTATTAGTAAGAAGGTTGGTATCGTTTTTATGTAAAAGTCTTTATATTTGGTTTAGTCTCCGATAGAGCACATCTTAGGTCATATTCTACTTTGAGTTTGTTTCTAGCCTTTGTTTTTATTGATACTTAAGTCGAGAAACCACTATCACATCTATAAGTATTAGCAAATGGAATTAAAATTCTTAGAGCCCTGTCAGCTATAATAGAATATTAGGCTCCCACTTTTCGCCAAAATAGAGGGAGGTCATAACTTTGAAATTCCACTTTCAATGTGTTATGCTCACATAGACCAAGGAATTGGAGTTAAGCCTACGTCTTCATCTTTAAAGATTCCATCATCTTTAGAAAATGGTCTCAGTTTCCAGGAATTGGCTTGACAGTCATTTATATTTGAGAAATAGTAGTTCAATGAATCGATCAGGGCAGATAAATGTTGAACAATGAAACTGGTTGATCTCAAGACAATTGTGTAAACACTGAAATGTTGCCAACTTCAATTCTGTGTTGGTAAAGTTTTAGCTTGCGCAGAAAACTAGCAACTTTATCCTGTGCTGTTAAGATAATGGTCATATTTCCTTGCAACGAAAGATTCAAACTGTTAATATAACTAAAAAATGTGTAATGTGTTTTATTTATTTTGAGTTTATTTGTAATTCTTGTTTTGGTTTTCAGTTTTTGAAGAGCTTTAATGTGTTCATTAAAATATTTAAAAGATTGTTGGTGAGGTGAAAGTTTCAGAAACAAGCATGCGCTGTAACGGTTAAGTCCAAGTTTCCCATAGGGGTAAAAGGATAGGGTATTAGGCATGTTAAATTTTCTACACCTAACAATTATTAATTTTTTTTAAAAAGAAGATGTTATTCGTGTTTATCTCTTTTGTCCGACAAAATAATGATTACGGATTAAGTTGTGCTTTTCAAGTAGGCCTAACTTAGTAATTTTTAATTCAAAAAAATCAAAATATGCTTTGTTTATAAGGTGAAAGATTCGACCATCGAATCCAATAAAATACCGAATCCTCGAATACTTTTCAGGATTTGGTGGATTCGAGTATTCGAGTGGCCCATCTATACATAAAACTGATAAGTTTGATGAAATAAAACATGTAATAATAATTCCAGTAACTACTCGTACATAGCACATAAAAAAATGTATTACAGCCGGTGAGGGTGGATGCATTTGAGTGACTGGAATTAGCTATCCACCCGCCCCCCTCCCTGTCTGCATTCCATCCGGCAGCGCAGAATGATGCATGCACACTTAGGAGGGTGGAGGGGAAGGAGACCAAAATCATCTTGTAAGACATGCATGGTGGGGTGCGAATAGAGATGACACAAAAGCTAGAAGAGCAGAAAATATGCGATGTTCAAATTGTTAGTTCTAGTCTAAAAGCATAACTGATAGTTTAATATAGGTATAAATAAAAAAGCCTGTTTGTCTTGTGTTACCCGTATTGGATAGCCATTTACCCAAAAGGGGGTAGCTAACCCCGAGTTAAGAACCACTGTTAAATTTAGACTACACATGCTTGACTATTTCTTGGTGATCTCAACCAGCATTGCCTGTTCTTGCTGGCTATAGCTTTTATGCGTAGTCTAAGAGCAGTAATGCTATAAAGAGTGTACAACACTTCAACATAGTGAATGACTAGTTGAAATTGATTGTTTTAAGTGAGATGTAAAATAAATTAGTATACCAAAATAACTTAAATAAAATCCGCTTTGGTTGCCGCATGATCTAAGGTGCTACTCTCACAATAAACTAGTCTGCCGATGATGCAGAAATCATGGTTCAATCCTGGTCAGTTGCACTGGGGATGATTTTTCTTATATGGTTTCCCATGCTC
Organism: Timema californicum; assembly: GCA_902141385.1. Classification (NCBI taxonomy): domain Eukaryota; kingdom Metazoa; phylum Arthropoda; class Insecta; order Phasmatodea; family Timematidae; genus Timema; species Timema californicum. The sequence goes on along the minus strand of CABFOW010000044.1, from coordinate 61,362 downwards.
TTTCCATTCAAATGTGGGTACATTTAATCTAAATTCAACCTTTGTCATCCCTAACTCGTGTGGTAGTAAGAGACAGTGCTAAAAAATTCGCATAAATAATAATAACACTTTAAGGAAAACCTCTTTTCCGCTTTTCCTTTTACATGTTCCTATCTATGTGTCCTATCAACCTTTGCCAATTTCTTGTTTCAAACTTCTCTCTGATGAGTTCCGAGAGAATGAAATCTAGGACAGAGGATTGGGCAGTAACGATTGATTTTCTTCAAGAGGTAGCCATTACCGCTTTGTCCAGTAGCTGCAACGTGAAGTGCGAACTGCGTTCTCCTTTTCATTGTAAAAGCCATATTTTGTTCATTCCTTTAACATGTTTTCGTCCAACTTTCCTATACCTTCTTCCAAATATAATACAATTACCTAATAAAGCAAAAAGAGGTTTTCCTTCAAATGGTTTTATACTTTAGTGTTATATAAAACCTTTCTTTTTCATGACACCATCACAGACTGGCTTGTGCAAACATCTGTTAGATGGATATTGAAATCCTTTATAGATAACTAAATGAATCAATCTAATGAAATGTATATAAGATACCTAAACACACCCAGTACATGAATGGTGCTGCCATCTAGACATGATATATTCAACTATATCAATAGTTTAACACTAAAAAAAAAACATATGTTATACACTATGTATAGCTCTTTGGCAGTTTGCTACTTATCATATTTAATTACCTATGAGTTCATAATTACTCACTAGTATATAGATTCCTTGTAGGAGTCCCCAATGAGGTCGTAGTTGTTGCCTGTATGGAGGAGTTCATCCACTGACCATGCTAGATCCTTGTCGTGCAAGTGGTTGCGACACAGGTCCATTGCCGTCACAAAGAAGAAGGTGTCCTTGGGGTCCTGGATAGTGAAGGACCGCCCTTTGATGTGGCTCATGATGTCCACCAGGATGCTGCTCGTTGGTCCTCCTATAGGATTCACAGGGAAAACAGAGTGTATAAACACCATAGACTCTGCCATTTACTATTATTAAATGGAAAAAGTACATTAAAGAGGGATTAAAATTAGAGATGGGACGAATCCACTATTTCTCGAATTAGAATCTCGAATCCGAATCTACATTTTATTTTTGAATCTCGAATCTTGAATCCAAATCCTACAAATCGTTATAAATTTTAATGATTTACAAATAAGCCTACATTACACAATATAGGCCTAAACTGTGAATTAAGATTTTATTTTAATCATGCTTTCAATTTTAATCAACCCCAACCACCCCTCGCAAAATACAGGTTAAAATCCAGCCAAATTAAACAATATAGACTCATATTATTGTTTAAAAATCAAATCAATCAAAATGTGAGTCTCTTTTAGTTATTTTTAAAATTGCTGTTAGAATGAGTTAAGTTTCTAAAAAAACATGTAAAATAAACAGATTAGGCTTAGTTATCCTTTGATACACTTTAATCATCATTAAAGGATATTTTATTGTATAAAGATAGCAAAAATAAAAATACAAGCGGATATTTTTATTAAAGACTAAAACAACATGCTTAACAATTAAACAGACATTGGAAATAGTGAACTCAATTATGCCTCAGTATGTTTTATTATTATTATTTTCTTATATATACATTATCTATTTTTGCGTAGAAAACAAATATATTCGATTCTTGTGATATATTGATTTCTGAGAATACATTCGATTTAAAACACGAACATATTTTCAACTACAATATGTTCATTCCCATTTTATAAGGCAGGACTACGTTTTAATATTTCTACAATTACTTCAATAAAATATTTCAAAAGATAATAAAAACTAAGTTAAAATCAATTTAAAAATAAATAATGGATTAGCAAGTCGTTATTTGATTCTTAAAACTCGAGATCGCTTACTAAGTGATCAGATTATCTGAATCGATTTTAAACAAACAATCGATATACGGTAGGCCGGTAGGGATAAATAAACAGTTTTATCGCTGTCTGACTGTTGACAGTATTTATTTTACATGAAACCCAACAAAATATCTAACTTAAGGATCGTATGCAATAATTGGGGTTCTTTGCATAGTTGTAGATAATTAAAACCAGTTGGGTAGTAAGAATTAACGGTATCTTTTTTTAATCATCACACGGGTGAGTAAACATAATATACGTCATGGCGGCTGACTTTATATCGTGTGTAATGGCGGCTGACTTTGTATCATCCGTAATGTGTTCTTATTTCTGCTTAAAAAAAAACGTAATTTGTTTTATTTATTTCGAGTTTATTTGTAAATCTAGTTTTGATTTTCAGTTGGTGAAGAGTTTTAATGGGTTCAATAAAATATTTACAAGATTGTTTGTGAGGTGAATGTTTTAGAAGTGAGCATGTGCAGAAACGGTCGAGTGTCTAAGTTTCCCATACGGTTGGGAGGGTAGGGTACTAGGCACGTAAATTTTCCACACCTAACAATTTTTTTTTCAAGAAGATTTTATTCGTGTTTATCTCTTTTGTCCGACAAAATAAATATTATGGATTAAGTTGTGCTTTTCAAGTAGGCCTAACTAAGTTATTTTTTGAACATTGTATCCAGTAAAACACCGAATTTCGAATACTTGTCAGGATTCGGTGGATTCGAGGATTCGAAGATTCGAGTGGCCCATTTCTAATTAAAATAAAAAAAGGAACAAACAAAATATAGCTTTTACAGTGAAAATAGGAACACGCTTCTCAGCTTACACAGCTTAAGAGTGTTAGACGTTCAACACAACTTCCTTAAAGAGGTAACCAATAAACAAAACAGAGAATTAAAAAATTGGTAAACAAGCCAGGTCATAGAAAAATATATAATGAAAATCCATGTATTTTGTTTGTTATTTGTTCCTAACCACCTACCTCTACATTCTTCCTTCTATGAAATGAACCTCAAAGAGTGTAAGAAAAGTTCCCCTAATATATTTCACAATTGTGATCACAACGCTTGAGCTTCATTCACATATTTGCTGATAATAGAGCAGAACCTGATTGTGTGGCAGCAATTCACACTATAGTAGAAATGTATGTTGACCCATGATGATTTACAATTCTAACTTAAGGTGGGGATGTAGAAGACGAGAGAAAAGGTTAGTGTTTTTGAAGTTTTTATTTAAAAACATTCTTGGTCAAAATAAATCAAATGTTGCTTCAGTATAACCAGAGAGATCAATTTCCTTCACATGTTGACCTCAAGAGTTTTTGATTATCTGTCAAGGATGTCCTGTAATTTAACGACAACTTTTTCTATTAATTTAAAAATTATGTCATCCAATATCGATATGCTCATGACAGATATTCAAGAACTGTTGATATCACCATGTAAACAAAAGAAAAACTCTATAACAAAAGTCTATATTTGTACTGAAGCAATATTGTATTCATTTTGCTATAAAAACTGCAAAAACACTGGCCTTTTCTTGGGTTCCCAACATCCCCACCTTAAAACAAATTATTGCTGACATTTTATCTTCTAGTGCATAAACAAATCTTAGATAACAGGTTCCCCACCTGGCATCCAAGGAGAGTCCTGTGTTGCACCACAAAACATCTAGATTTTAAAATTATTTTTCATTTGTATTTTCACATCATATAAAAAATATTTACATTTTGCTTAACATTATCTTTTTTTCCATTAGTGTCCGATTTTTTTTTATTTAGGAAATTGATTCAAGAGAGTACTAGAAATGTGTGTGTGGGTAGATTAGCAGGGTGACAGAAAATTATCAACTTCAAGGAGTTTGTGATATGTAAAAGTTGGGGACCAATGTTTTAGATTATTATCTAGATTAATGTGTTCAAATTATAATGTTGTGTTAGGATAGAGCTCAACACATCAATTCACGCACTTTCCATTTAACAAGTTATTTCAAATCATCTCCCTGCTAATATAAATTAAAATGTTTTATTGACCAACCTAAACTTGAGAGAAGCTCTAGTTTTTAAAACACATCAAAAATGCGGCCAACCGCTAAGATACTTAAAATATCTAAATCTTATAAAAAATGTGGCCAACCATTGCTAAGAAACTTAAAATACCTATATCTCATCAAAAATGTGGCCAACCGTTGCTGAGAGCCTTAAAATATCTAAATCTCATGAAACTCACGCTCCTTGCAGAAGGTGTTGAGAAGAAAATAGTATGAAGCAAGAGATGGCTCCACACCAATTTTTCGAAACTCTGCCAGTGTGCGCAGTGCATATGTCTTGGCCTGCCTTTGTAGACCCATAGTGCTCACATTTTCCAAAGCAGAGTTGAGGGTGCCCACGTTCGGTTGTAAACCCTGTTTCGCCATGGCCACCAACAATTCCTGAAACGTCATATGGTTAAGGAATGGCAAGGGACTTGTCACTCCCTTACTTGACTCAAGACAACAAGGGTTCAATCCTGATCAGAATGTTTCCAATTTGTGATTTCTCTTCCTCTCGCTAGATAAATACTTGAGAATTTCCTTGGTGTTCTTTGTTTTCTTAATTTGTGCTGATCTCTCTTTATGTATAATATTGTATTATATCTGGAAGAAGCAACCGGAAAGATGGATATAACCCTATAAAAGGGGACAAACACAGTATGGCTTATACAATGAAAGGAAGAATACAGTTCACACTTTACATTACTACCATTGGACAAAGAGTTAATGGGTGCCTCTTGAAGATGATCGATAGTCATCGTTCAATCTGCTGACCAAGGTTTCATTCTAATAGTCGGGGGATTGAGCGCTAACGATTGATTTTCTTCAAAAGGCAGCCATTACCTCTTTGTCCAATGGCAGCAATGTAAAGTGTGATATATGTTCTTCTTTTCAGTGTAAAAGCCAAATTGTGTTCGTTCCTTTTGAGTTTATATACATACACCTTTCCTGCACCGCGTTCCAAATATAATACAATTAACTCATAAAGCGAAAAGGGGTTTTCCTTATCTAGATACACCATGTATAACATTAAGATTCTAATTCATGATATGAAGATATAATTAAAATTTGTATTTTACGCCTTTATAAAAACAAAAATATTTGTTGAAATAAGCATAAGAAGGCACCTCAACTAGTCTCCAGCGTTGCTCCATGCCCTCCCGCAGGTAGCTGGTCACCCGAATGAGGCTGTTGTAAGCCTCTGTGGTGAGAGGAATCCCCTTGTGGTTCATTTCTTCAAACAGCTGCCAAGCTCTGTCCACTTGGTAGTGTCGGGTCATGCCTTGCAGCAAAGCACAGTATGCAGCAGACGTCGAAGGCTCTATGGATCTGAACACCGTCTCCGCAACACCATTGTCTCTGAAATGTATTATCAAAGTAAGCAGGTTAAATAAAACACCTAGATCTTGACTCGGGAAGTCAAATATTTTGTCCTGAACCACATCGATGGTCCAGGTGTCAGGTTCACAATAACTATATTACCAGGGGGGTTGAATTCTGAAGGGGGGCAAAGTGGTTTTATTAAATGTTTTTCCCCTCTCCTTCCATGCAGATGTGGGTATAGTTACTCAGAATTCTTCTTTCCTTACTAACACCCCATTTGTGTGAACCTTTCAAATTTCAAAAACATTTCATAATATCCTAAAGCTTCATTTTAGAAAAACATTTGAATTAGGTGGTATTAAATTTGGTTCAAAATATGGAAAATTAATGAGTTAACACATGTTTTGACTTGAGTGAAGAGTAGTTAAACTAGTAACTGCCTAAATATGCCTATATATATACCCACAAACCTAACAAAGAAAATATGAAAATTAATTTTTGTGATTTTTTTTTCACTAAGAATTATTTATTTATAGGAATTAAATGCATTTTTGCATTAATCTGGGAGTTAATAATAAAAATTAGAGATGGGACACTCGAATCCCAAGAGATTCAAGATTCATAAGAACCTGAGTATCTTGAATCTTCGTGTGTCTTGAGGTTCTAAATATTCAATATTTTTAAAGATTCAAAATTAGATTCAAGATGCAAAAGAAAATTTAGGATTCAGATTTGAAAAATGTAGGATTTGACCCATCTCTAAACATACTTATTCAAACCTTTGAATATTTGCACACCACATAATTATCTGAGACAACACCCCACCTAGGCAGGGCAAAACAATCCACTCACTTCCAAGTTTTCCTCTGCCGTTCGCGGGCCCTAGTTCCTTGTCGGAACCACCGTTCCTCAATCAGGTCCTCAGGGAGAGCGTCGTCACCATTGTAATAGCAAAGGAGCTCTAAGAAGGACTGTTTTGTAGACTCCGACACCACTACACAACAAACACACAGTCCAATAACTACATCTCAACTCAATTACAACTACAACACAACTCATCAACTTCATCAACCAACTTTCTGTGCAGATAGGTGCTTTACATGTTTTCTGTTTTATAAAAGGAAAACTCTGGAAGTAAAGAATGAAAGCCATTGATATTTGCTGATGACTTGATGGTATGGGGGGAGAAGAAAGAGGAAGTACAGGAACAACCACAAAAATGGAATGAGGAAGTGAAAGAGAGTGGAATGAAATGAAGTTATACAGGAAAGAATGGGGGTACAGGTAGTACATGATATAGTAGAGGAAGCAAGACTGAGATGGTATGGACATGTAATGAGGATGGATGAAGATAGGATGCCAAAGAAAATGTTGGAAATGATGTTTGTAGGAAAAATACTGCAAGGGAGGCCAAGAAAGAGATAGGAGGAGCAGGTAACAGAAAGTGTTCAAGTGATAGGAAAAGAATGGAATAAATTAGAGGAGGAAGAATGGTGGAAGATGGAGGCATTTTACTAAAGTGACCTGGTCACTGGCTGGAAACAGTGGTTGATGATATTTTATAAATTCTATCATAAATATAGTAATGAATATAAAACAAGCTTATATAAAACTTTACAAAAGGAAATTATACCATTTATTTTATTATTTAACTATCAAGTACCTTTACTGTGACTATAAGGAAAAGGATGAGGAGGGTGATTAAAAGGAAGCACATCTTTATAGATAGGATGGGGAAAAGATTGTTAATCACTTGTAGAAAAACACCCCCAATGCATCTTGCTGGGTTTCGAACGATTGTCTACCTGTGTAGTCACTTTGTGCAATGTAAGTTTGGTGATTTAGGCCACTTAGAAAACTGATGGTAAAAAATAAAGAGTTTTTCCTAATAAAAAAATCTTTAAAAATTGTTGAGATTAAAATGAAGTACTTAACACATTTTTTAGGGTGAATAAAGGGTTTTATCTAGAGTAGGGTCCTTCATATCTCCAAATATCTCTCATTCTTAAGGATATTCAAGAACTTGTAAAAAATCAGGTTCAAGATTTAATTGTTGTTCTTCAAATTAATTGAAACTTGTTTTAGAGCTAATATACTGCTTATTTAATGGTGGTTTAGCCAACATAATTATGGTATAAGCTTTAAAATGAGACCCAAGACCATTAATTCATCAGTTATGTGAATGTATAATAAAAAGTTTGCATTTAGTTACTACTGTTTCTGACTATAGTAACAACTTAAAAATTAATATAGTGAAGTAAACCTTTAAGAATTGGATTCAAGGCTTGTAAAAAAAAATCTTTAAATAAAATATTGTTTCCTTACAAACTAAATCAAACCTTGAAAAATATAATATATTTTTATATGTGAGTTAATGTGCTTGCCAATGACCCAAGAGGTCAAAGTTGGGTCTATGGCCTTATGTACTGTGGCAGGTTTTAGCCTCAGTATGGTTAAAGTATATTTTTTTCACTATTTTTTAATTATGTTTAACACTATAGTTAATTTAGGGGATCTGCATTGTATCCACTCAGAATGTCTCCAGTTAAATATTCCTTAAATAAACAAATCTTTATGAAAATCCTGCAATATATCCACAAAATCCTCTATTATAGCCACACTGCATGGTCTCCATTCAAATATTTTAAAGATAAATCCTTATAAAAATCCTGCAATATATCCACAAAATCCTTAATTGTATCCACACTGAATGGTCTCCATTCAGGCATTTCTAAAATTAACAAATCCTTATGAAAATCCTATATTATATCAAAAAAATATCAGACCTTATATGTCCTGATTATTATTTTATAAGTACATAATACGCATCTAAGATCGACTCTACTTCGTTATACCTCTGGTATGCGGCAGCAGGATGGACTTTTCTTAACTTGCTACATATTTACTAGAGTTCTAACAAACCACTATGCTAAAATAAAAAATAATGTTAGCCGTCAATTTTCCTACTTTACTCTCTCAACCTTTTTACATAGCTGTAATACATTTTATTCATTACCATCATCCAATATATATCAAAACAAATGCCTCATAGCAAAATATATTTCATAAAATTGTTTAAATAAATTATAGTTATGTGGTATAGAGCACTAGGCTAAATCATGGTTTAAATTATGGCTATCCCTCCTAATTTAAACCTTAAATAAATTATAAGTCTATAAGGAAAACCTCTTTTCGCTTTATGAGGTAATTATATTATATTTGGAAGAAGGTACAGGAAAGGTGGATAGAAACATATAAAAGGGGGACAAACACAATATGGCCTTTACAATGAAAAGAAGAACACAGTTCACACTTTACACTGCTGCCAATGGACAAAGAGGTAATGGATGTCTCTTAAAGAAAATTGATCGTCACCGCCCAATCCCCCGACCTAGGTTTCATTCTATCGGAACTCATCAGGGAGGAGCGTGAAACGCGCAACGCAACTTCCTAAAAGAGAAAACCAAATAACACAAAAGAGGAGAAAAAAGGAAAATGGTATTATTATTACTATTATTCTTTACCATTTTCCTTTTTTCTCCTCTTTTGTGTTATTTGGTTTTCTCTTTTAGGAAGTTGCGTTGCGCGTTTCACGCTCCTCCCTGATGAGTTCCGATAGAATGAAACCTAGGTCGGGGGATTGGGCGGTGCCGATCAATTTCTTTAACCCTTTGGTGAGTATGAACGTATATTTACGTTCATTTTGTTATGGCTTCCTAGGAGTATGCACGTAAATATACGTTTTCATGTTTGTTTAAATTAGTATGGCCGTAAATAAACGTTCAACCATGTTAATGCTCTGCTGCTATCTATGTTATGTTAAAGAAACTATTTCTAGACATTTACTAGTTTTTATATTTGCTAATAGATGACTCTATTGTTCTTTACACAAAATGTTCTTTCATAGATGTCGTAGCTGTGCGTGACGGCTATCATAAACACCCGGTTGACTAAATCGATGTTTATTTTAGAAGTTGTGTTTCCACATGATTTATTTGTGACAGTTTTTTTTTTCTTTGTCATTGATTATAAACTTAGTGGCCGCACATGAACATTCATGTTTATACCTTAGTTTATATTACTGTTTTATTTATGGAGGCAAACTCACACATTTATAAATAAAGGTAGTTGCCACGCTCGGAAGTGTATAATCCTATTATAGTTTTATATTGTTGTATTTATCATGGCATTTTCGCGGAAAAGACGAATGCTTACAGAAAGAGAGTTGAATGAAATAATTTCAAATTGGGAATCCGCGAGTGATATGAGTGACATAAATGACAGTGATGACGAAGTTTCATCTAGTTCATCTGAGCGGGAACCTGAACATGAAGTTGATGCCGATAACAATATGAAACAAATACAGGTGAGAGCAGATGTTCAACCAACAATGCATGACACATTTCGGTGGCAAAATAATGCCAATTTTCATCCGAATAATTTAAATTTTGATGACAATAATGCTGGAATTTCGGCACTTTGTGAGCTACCAGACAATCCTAGTGAAAGTGACCTATTCAAACTTATGTTTGATAGTGATCTGGTCCAACACATAGTAGACGAGTCAGACAAATATCACTCATATGTCACAGATAATTTTGAAGTGAAAGAAAAATCAAAACTAAAACTATGGGTAAAACCATCCATTTCTGAACTCTATACTTTTCTTGCAATAATAATTCTTATGACCCACACAGCAAAACACCGTGTGAAAGACTACTGGTCCACAGACCCTCTTCTGTCCACCCCTGTATTTGGAAAAATCTTTTCACAGGACCGTTTCTTACTTCTGCTTCGAATGCTACACTTCTCTGATAGTTACAATCAGCCAGCTGGTGATCGTCTGTACAAAATTAGTACAGTCCTTGAAACTACAAGAATGAAATTCAAAACTATTTTCAAACCACATCAAAATGTATGCATTGACGAAAGTATAATGGTATGGAAGGGTCGTTTGGTCTTCAAACAATATGTGCCATCCAAGCGACACAGATTTGGTATAAAATTGTTTGTGTTGTGTGATTGTACAACAGGATTTATTTTAGACTTCCTGGTGTATACAGGTGCCGAAACAAACATCGAAAAAATAGATGAGCTTGGTATTTCTGGCTCTATTATTACTACCCTTCTGGAGCCGTACCTAGGCCAAGGACACATACTATATTGCGATAATTGGTACTCCAGTCCTAAATTATTCGAATATCTACTGAGCAAACAAACTGGGGCATGCGGAACTGTGAGGCAGAACAGGAAAGAGATGCCTAAGTTTCCACAAAAAATGAAGAAGGGGGAGTGTGATGTATTCCACACGGGAAATATTCTCGCAGAGAAATGGCATGACAAGAGAGATGTGTGCATGTTGACTACAGTGCATTCTCACCAATGGGCTGAAACAAGTAAAGTAGATCGAGTATCAGGTGAAGTCATCAAGAAGCCCCACTCAGTGATTGAGTACAACAAAAACATGGGACTTGTTGACAAGGCTGATATGCAAATAAGTTTTGTTGACAGTACCAGAAAGTCAGTAAAGTGGTACAAGAAGCTATTTTTCCATATATTGGATATGATTATTTTGAATGCACATATCCTATACTGTCTAAAAACCGGGAAGAAAATCAAGCATCTTAAGTTTAGGCTAAATGTTGTTCGACAGTTACTGGAAGAATTCAGTCCTACTCGGGTTCCCTCTAAAGGTGGCAGGCGCTCAGCAAATCTCACACCTAACCCACTTCGACTAACTGCAAGACATTTTCCATCCCCAGTGCCCGGAACAGCAGCTAAGCGCAAGCCGCAGAGGCAGTGTTATGTCTGCAAACACACAGCTAAAACACAGCCAAAGCGAAAAGACACTATGTGGATGTGTGTAGAATGTGATGTAGGACTTTGCATCCATCCATGCTTCACCACATTTCACACAAAAACAAATTTTTTAAATCTTTGAATTGTATTTGAAATGCTAAATTTTTACCTAGATATTGTTTTTTAAAATTTTATAACTACTTTGGAAACTGCAATACATAATTTTAAAATTAATATGCAAAAATAAAAATATATTTAATTTTCACCAAAAACCTCACTCCACAGGGATGTTGTACTATATTAAAACTACACTCACCAAAGGGTTAAGAGACATCCATTACCTCTTTGTCCATTGGCAGCAGTGTAAAGTGTGAACTGTGTTCTTCTTTTCATTGTAAAGGCCATATTGTGTTTGTCCCCCTTTTATATGTTTCTATCCACCTTTCCTGTACCTTCTTCCAAATATAAAATAAATTATAAGAATATTGTTGAGTGTATATTTCCATTAAATTTAAATCTACTCTCTCTAAATATGAATTTGAAATTGTCACTTCTTTTTATAAAATATTGCCAACACAACATAAAATAGTAAAAATAAAGCATTCCCTTTGGTGAGTAAGAAAGTATATTTGCATTCATATTTTTATGGCTTTCTGAAATATACACATAAATATACATTTTTATGTTTGTCTAAATTAGTATGAACATAAATAAATGTTTAAACATGTTGACACTTTGCTGCTATCTATGTTAAAGGAACAGTTTATATACATTTACTACTGAAACAGATAGTTCTACTGTTCATTACAGGGTAATTAGTTTATCTTGATGTCAGAGAAACTAACTGGGGACGTTTTCCTTTCATAGATGTCGTTGTTATGCATGACTGGCAGTCGCAATCACTTGGTTGAATAAATCACATCTTATTGTAGTATTCAAATACTTTGTCCCATAATTACAGAATATCAATTGTTAAGAAAGGTAGCAGCCATATGTTAGCATTTATACCTGTTCGGTAGTATCTCATATCATACCTGTTTCGGCCAACTGCAAGACATTTTCCATCTCTATTGCCAGGAGCAGCAGCAGCAAAGAGAAAGCCCCAGAGGCCAATACATAACTAAAACGCAGCCAAAGAAGAAAGACACTATGATGATGTGCCCTGAATGTGATGTAGGACTTTGAATCCATCTATGCTTCAACTCAGTTCACACACAAAGATATTTTTAATCTCTCTGAATTGTATTTGAATTTTTTTTCTCTAAGTATTACATCTTTGAATCTAAATTGAGTGTAATTCTATATATTTTATAGTAGTACAGTAAATTTTTATAGGCATTATTAAAATTTATAATTTTAATACACAATATAGAATATTTAAAATGTGATTTTAAAATTTATATAGAAAAATAAAAAATAATTTTAATTTTCATCAGAAACCTCACTCAACAGAGCTTATGTGTTATATTAAAACTAAACTCACCAAAGGGTCGACACTAGACAAGTTCTGTTCACCAGAAATGAATAAATTTAAAAATTACACCTAGACACGAGAATTGAACCAGGAACCTTTTGGCTTAGCATACCAATGCTTTACCAGTGAGCTATACTTAATTGTACAGCGTTACTTTCTTCCATAATATTAAAAATGTTGTTTATTTTATAGAAACTATTCCAAAACATACAAATTGCTTGTGTTTATTTAATTTATCCAAACAAACTTAAGTATTGTAGGCAGCATGGCCAACTATACGCTTTGGATATTAGGTTAAAAGTCTTACCCTGGGGCTTAATAAATACTAATAATATAATACATTCATCATCATCATCATCATCATCACCTCTCCCCCTTCACCTTGGTCCAGTAGTCTCCTCTCTCCTCCACACTCCTGCTTACTGCCTTTAGCCATGTGTCCCTTGATCTTCCTCTCGGTCTCCTACACCCACCTCCATAACCAACATCCTCTTGGGCACTCTTTCCCTCTCCATTCTTCTCACATGGCCATACCACCTTAGTCGTGCCTTCTCTATCTTGTCCTGGACTGGCTCTTCCTCTTCATTAATAATGTCAATTTTTTTTAACCAAATTAGGCTGATTAATCAATGTTGTTAAGGCTTAGTGCTTTAGAATAGATTTTTTTTTAAAATTATAGACCCCTGTCAAACCCTAATAACAAGAGACTTTTATTTTTTATTTTATTTCCAGTGGGATTAAAATTAGTCATTTAGTGTAATTGGTTTTTAATAAAATCACTATTTATTTACTTAGTGCCTTTCTTTAGTTTCTCATCTGGAAAAAGTATGGATTTGTAAACACTTTCAACACTGAAATAGGTGTTTTTGATATAATAGTTATAGTTATTGTTACTACTATTATATTACTACCATTACTACTACTGTTCATATAATCATAAGCATCATTATCATCATAATTCTTCCCCCTAATTCAGTAAAGTGGGTCTTAAAACTTTGTATAATTAGGGTTATAGCCGAAATAGTTTGATGGAATCTCTTCAAACTTTATATTAAGATGTTATACGGTCAGTGTTTAAGGTTTTTTTTAACCTTCACACTAAGAATAGTTTATTACTGATTTTCTAAAACATATTTGAAATATTTCGAAAAGATAATTTTGCTAGTGAAAATGGATATTTGAAATGTTTTTTTACATGATAAATAAAAATGTTTTTTTTAAATATAATAAAAATCTTTTGGGGGTAGTTTACAGATGACATATGTGTGAAAAATTTTGTAATATTTTTTAAATAGCTATAAAAATTTTATTCAAATATGATATAATTGAAGAATGCTTTCATCCAAGTAAAAGATAGGTCTGTGTACTATCACTTGAGACTAGAGAACCCTGATTGTGGGGCAACAGCAGCTACTTTAACTGAGCCAATCTTCATATTTTAAAGATCTTTTCTTAGGTCATAAACATACTAGACCTATACATACTCAAAGTTATCCTAGAGAGAAGTTAAATCTAGAATTGCGCGAGATTCCAAACGCTCAGAAAAATGTGAATCATTGTGCTCTATTAACAATTATTTGTTAGGTTCAGCAAGTGAGAGAACTTGAAAGATTTAGAGAAGGAAAAATGATATTCGACACTACCATCTTTTGGGGCGTGGAAATGAGGAGAAGAAAGGGGTTAAGTAGCTTGCCGAGGTCAATTATGTATGAGCCGAATGATCAGCCTGTCTGTTGTTAGCAAGGCAGAAAGGGAGTAGATTAAAGGCGTATTGTTGTTAGCAAGCCAGAAAGGGAGTAGAAATTAAAGGATTATTGTTGTTAGCAAGCCAGAAAGGGAGTAGAGATTACAGGAGTATTGTTGTTAGCAAGCCAGAAAGGGAGTAGAGATTAAAGGTGTATTGTTATTAGCAAGCCAGAAAGGGAGTAGAGATTAAAAGAATATTGTTAGCAAGTCGGAAAGGGAGTAGAGATTAAAGGTGTATTGTTACTAGCAAGCCAGAGAGGGAGTAGAGATTAAAGGAGTATTGTTGTTAGCAAGCCAGAAAGGGAGTAGAGATTAAAAGAATATTGTTAGCGAGCCGGAAAGGGAGTAGAGATTAAAGGTGTATTGTTATTAGCAAGCCTGAAAGGGAGTAGAGATTAAAGGAGTATTGTTGTTAGCAAGCCAGAAAGGGAGTAGAGATTAAAGGAGTGTTAAACTAAAGAACCCTTTATGAGGTGTCAATAATTCTAGAGAACATTTAAGGAGTTGAGAACATAGATAGCTTTTAAGGAGTTTCAAACATAGAGAATATTTAAGAGGAAACAAACGTATAGAAAATTTAAGGAGTGACAAACCTAGAGAACATTTAAGGGGTTTAAAACCCAAGCAACATTTAAGGGGTATAAAACCTACAGAGAACCTTTAAGGGGTATCAAACCTAAAGAGTATTTAAGGGGTAACAAACCTAGAGAACACTTAATGGGTATTAAACCTATAGAACATTTAAGAGGTGAAAAAATAATAATTACTTTTCACTTTCTGCCAATAATAAAATATAAAACAGCATTTAAAAAAGTGATCTGTTAGAATTAATTAAAATTATTTAAAATTAAAATAATTTCCACAAAAAATGAAATAAGATTAAATATTATATTTATACTATCCAGTGTTTGTTCTTTTACTACTCAATTTGAAATTAAATGATTCTATATAAAATGCTATTTGCAAACCCCTATCATTATTATTATGTCTTTATGATGTTACATAAATCACAGTAATTGTTTTGTTGCTAAAGAATAACAAATTTAACAACTTGCTTCTTAAATCTAATTGGCTATAAAACCATAATGTACAGTAGCCCCATGACTTCTTTGGTGCTGACTGACAGATCACAGTGGACAGCTGATGGCTTTTAAAAGTTACCAGATTAAATTATATATCCCTACGCCAAACCATATGATCTGCAAAAACATGTGTTTAGCAGCTGTCACTTCTGACAGTCAAAACTTAGATATATACCTAGATGTTGACTGTCAGAAGTCAGCTATGAGCTGTCAGTCAGCACCAAAGAAGCCGTGGGGCTACTGTATATATATGTGTGTATGTTGATATAAGAGTCCATTATTTGTGAATGAATTTTTGTTTGCTGATTTGATTGCCATCTGTTGGTCATATGCTGGACTAATAATTCTAAGTTTGCCTTTTCTTCTGTTCTCTAGTATGGTTAAGCGGAGTCAATCTTGTCTAAGTTGGGGAATACAATTTAATAATTAAGGTTGATATGTGGATATAATGAAGGGTTTTCACTGTATTTATTTATATGAAAAATGACTGAATGGAGAGCATTCAAAGTGTATACAATGCAGGATTTTTATTAGAGTAGTTTGTTTGAGAAATAGAGAGTGGATACAATTCTGTTGTCTGGTTAGTTTTAGCAACAGGGACGAGGAAGATTGTTTTATAGAAATTGTACCAGTATTAAAGAGGAAGGATAAATCGGAAAACCCTCTCTCAGTGCAACAAACCAAAAATCGATCTTCAACCTCCCTAGTACCAGCAATTTAGTCTAGTGCCAGACTGGGGCTCTTTTCAAACGAATGCGGGTATATTGGTTTAAATTGCACTCTCATTATGCTTTAGATGGAAGTAAGGAATTTTAATAAAAAGCTAAGTAGCAACAAACCTTCCCCTTTCTTCTCAAGCAGCTGATACACTGTGATGGCATCAGAAACTGAAACATCCCCAATAACTTTCTTCAGCGTATCTTCAGTCACTTCACTGTTCTCGTCATAAACTGGCCGAGGATAAAATGCCTGGGGGCAGAAACAAATTTAAATATTGCTAAATTTTATAGTCAAAATTAGAGGCCCAGGGTCAGAAAGAATTGTAGAATTCATATTTTTGTGTTCAGGATCCCATAAAATGTAAAGAATTACCATAGCATTGAGGTCAAAAAATTTCACAATTATGGTTCTTTTTATATAAGAAAATAAAAATAAAAATGTTTTAGTTATCAAAGTGAGAATTTTAGTTTGTGTATTAGTATCATTTTATTTGACACTAATCAAGTTCTATAGGCATTGGTATTTAGAATAGGATGATACAACCAATAATATGAAGTTAATATACAAACCAATGTTACAGGTAGAAAAAGAGAGTAAGGGCATTGCAGATAAGACATGTGTTTGAATCAGCATGCATAGTTCTTTAGTTTTGTTTCTTTTACGCAAAGGACTAATATTTTAATTTTCCAGCTTTATTTTACAAAATTAACAAATGTTCCAGTATTTTTTTGTTTATTTTTTGTGAAATCTTTGTGTTCCTCCTGTTTTTAAAGGGATTAAAAATAGCCATTGTTTTGCAAGTTTTCCAGCAATCCTGCATTGGTCAATAAAAATATAATTCCTTATTGCAAAACTTATCAGTAAGACATACAAGAAAGAGAAATAATTATAATGACTTAAAATAAATGGTGGAGCAATAACATCAACAACAAGAAACTCATCGCAGAAAAGTCTGTTGTCGCTCTTTTCTGGCTGTATACAAGCCATGATTGTTTGACTTCAATCTCTTCATTTGATGTAAAAAATATATGAGAAGATACAGGTAAAGAGAATAAGAAATAAAATGAAAGGACAGTGGAGAAAGGAACAGTACAGCTTTAGGTAACAGAAGTCTACAATAGACTTAATATTTGCCCATACAACAGCTGATGGAAAGAAGCTATGAATGTGGGAAAGACTTGGTAATGATATTTATAGATGAGGAGAAGGCATATAATAGCATTATAGAAATAAAGTTTGGGAAGCGGTGGAGGATACTGAAGTAGAAAGAGAAGAGAGTGAAAAGCATGTATGAAGATAACAGTAACTGTGTTAAGACGGAAAGTAAGAGGACAGAGTGGTTTCGAATTAAAAAAAACTAAGTGAAGCAGGGGAATGCCCTTTCACCATTACTATTTTTAATGGTAATGGAAATGGTCATGAACAAAGTGACAGGTAAACTCGGGGAGTAAAGATTGAAAATGAGGAATAGTGTGGAATGAAATTTAGCATGGCAAAGAGTGAAGTGATGGTAACGGCAAGGAAGAAGATAAGGCCTAGTATAGCTTTAAAGTTGGATGAAGTAGATCTGAGAAAAGTACAGAGCATAAAATGCTTTGGAAGCATGATTGAGGTGAAAATTGGAAGTAGAGAGGATGTAATGATATAATAACAGCAGGGAGAGTTGTTCTATAGGTCTTTAAGAGACCTGCTATGGAGAAGATAAGTGACCTTAAATTGTAAAGAAGTGTTGTCCAGGGCGTACTTTGTAGCCATTGTCATATATGCAGCAGAAACATGGACAATGAATGTAAGAGAGACTATAAAAGTGTAGGCCATGGAAATGAAATGTGTGAAGAGCATGTTAGCTGTCCTGAGGAAAAACAAGATTAGGAATGCATTTTTCGGGAAAGAGTGTGGGTTCAGGGAGTACATGAGATAGTAGAGAAAGCAAGACTGAGATGGTATGAGCGTGCAATGAGGAGGGAAAAATAGAGGATACGAAAGAAAATGTTGGAAATGAAGTATGTAGAAAAAAGACCGTAAGGGAGGCCAAGAAAGAGATTATAGGAGCAGATAAAAGAAAGTGTTCAAGTGAGAGGAGAAGAATGAAAGAAATTAAAGGAGTAAGAAAGGTGGAAAGATAGAAGAAGATGGATGCATTTTACTAATCTGACTCGTGCACAGGCTGGAAACAGTTTATGTTGATGATTGTGTACATTTGTAAAGAAGTCAAGTCTACAATGTATAAAGATCTAGTTCACTGCAGCACTCTAAAGGTCAGTAATTTAACCAATTGCTATTGAGACTCAATAAGGAAAATGGAAGAACTCCAATATACTCACCAACCAACCAACCAACCAACCAACATATACAACTGTAACACTCTTAGATTAGTACATGACAAACATTCTCTCTCTACAAACATAGTATTTAGTCTAAATTGTACTTTTGCACATGATCCAGGATGAGAGTTGGATGCAAGTAGCCCGAGATGTAGATAAATATTTAAAATGAATCTACAATCAGACAGCATAATGTTTCCTTGGTATGGAATTGAATTTGTCATATACATTTCTTCTTGAATGACTTAGCTGCACACTGATTAGCCAGAAGTGCAAATAAATTAAGGAGAAGGAAGCCTCTTCAAGATGGTCTCTAAACTCTCTTGGTACTTCTTGATTTGGACTAAATATCCTATATAAAGTGGTGCACTCAAAGAAGAAGAGTGGGGTGGGGGGGTGGAGGCAAATAGCGCAATTGCCCCCCATCTCCACGTCTTAGCAAAACTTTGCCAGCAAAGGACTATTCCTAATCGCTTCTAGAGGCATTCAATTTTCAAACATTTACTGGTAGAGTACTATTCCAAATATCTTGTACATGCATGTAATTTTCAAAAATTTGCTAGATTAAGACCATACCAAATGATTTCTAGGGAAATTTAATTTCCAAAAAATCTTTAAGTAAAGACATTTCCAGATATCTTCTAGAGGATACTAATTTTTTTTATCCAGGGGAAGATTGTTTGTCTTTAAATAGTTTATAGAGGAAACTAATCTTAAAAAAAAAAAATCAGACAAGGAATACTCTAAAAATCTTCTAGAATAAGAATACTCTACATTTTTTAAATTTTAAAAGGAAAGACCCCTTCTAATAAGATCTAGGTAGATCGATTTTTCTTATAACATTTTCCTGGAAAGGGTCCTTGGACCCCGCTTTGAGTTGGAAGGTAAAACTTTATTTTTTTAACTGCCTCCTCATCCCAAAAACAAATAGGGTTCCACCACCAATAATTCTTTTCTTCAAGTAAAATACTAAAAGTGTCCCAGTTTGTGGGGGAAATATAATGGTAAGCACTAACATTACATGCATTAAAAGTGCCCTAAAAGTTACAAATTGGATAAAATCACCGGAAAAGTAGCTATGATACAATTTATCTAAACTAAGGTCACTTACATTATTAAAATTGCTGCCTTTAGTTGACATATAAATAATTGAAATAGCATCTAGAGGCATTTAATAGTCATAAATTGTCTTCACCTCCCAATGGTTATGGAGCTGCATCGCCTAAACTCCCCTCCCCCTGCCCTGCACCCCCACCCCCTGGCCCCTCTATTTCTCTTTTAAAACTTAATTCTGGACACAACTGGATTATATCAGCCAAGCTGGTTTAACGTCTGTATTATGTAGTAGGATAGTTCTGTTTAAATTATATCACAATTCAATAAACACCATCCAACTTCAACTTCTGTCAGTGTCATTAGTCACCCTTTCCTCATCATCATCCTGATAAACAACGAAAAGGGATTAAACACTATGGAATAGTCAACTCTCCTTATTTTAACATATTAGCATAATTTTATTTTAATAAATATTTAAAACCGCATAATAACACTAAAATACCCTCTTAAATAGATCAATATTCATTCCATGATCAGCTTATTCAAATTTGTGTTGAATAGCAGTGAGAATGTTTAGAATAAAAAAAGATATATATTAATGAATATAATGTACACTCCATTTATACTGAAAGGTAGGATTATTACTACCAGTTTGAGGAAATTAATTGATCAACTCTAAAAGGGGAAGCCACAGTTTCACCTCTCCCCCCCCATACCAGCTAATGAACTTGGAACTTTTAGCTTGCGCTAGACAAACAGGCTACAAACTTAGCTAAGGTGTCAAGCCAAGCCCATAGTTTTCTGATCCCATGATACTCAATAAATTTGAATGAAAGCAAGCTAGTTTACCTCTATCGGTGGGTCAGCGTGCCGGTGCTGGAAAAGTTTGGAGTGCTCCTGGCGAATCCACTGCGCTGCCTTGCGTCCCGATTCCTTGGACAGGGCAAAGGTCCTCTTCCCTATGTTGGATGAGGGAATAAGGTACGGGTCATCATGGTACTTGTAGTGTGGCGCTGTGTAGTCTCGCCCAACTGTGCTTGCTAGAGCCTAATCATACATAAAATTCAAGGACAGCACTAAGATATGGTCAAATATGATGTTCAGAGAAGGATTAAGTCGGATCATTGGAGTTGGGTGTTAAAACATGCGCAACTTGATTGACCAAGAAGGAAATTGTTGACTTTTTGACCAGGTGCAGTTGGATTTCCTTAAAATTAATCCAACTCATTCTGTTCTATAGTATTAAGTTAAATCCTCATCAGAGGTTAGGCTCATAGAAAAAAATCTTGCAATAGATTGACTTGATAGTGATAGTTCGAATCTTGGCTAGATATCCATATGAATATAAAAATGTATGTCTAGACTTATGTTACAATGAGTGCACGGTATACCATGCACAACACTTCCTTGCACTTTAGGGGCACTTATCCATAGCAGGTCTCTTACACACCTATAGAACAAACAACTATCCGCTGTCCTCTTCTCATTAAATCCTCTCTACTCCCACCTTTTGCCTCAAACATGATTCCATGATATTTTAAATTCTGCACTTTTCTCAGCTCTACTCCATCCAACTTTATAGCTTATCTAGGCCTTATCCTCTTCCTTGCCAATACCATCATTTACACTTTGTCTTTGCCTTGCTGAATTTCACTCTACACTCTTCAAATAGTAATGTGAGAGGCACTCCCCTCCTTCACTCCATTTTTTATTTGGAACTACTACTTCCTCCCACTCTCCGTCATAACATGACTCTTGTTATCTTCATGTGGGTTTTTCCCTCTCATTACAACTTCTATTTCCACTTCGGCCTCCTCCATCGCTTTCCAAACTTTATTTTCATTTACACTATCATAAACCTTCTCCACATTCATAAATACCATTACCAAATATTTCCCAAATTCATATCTTCTTTCTATCAGCTGTTGTATAGCAAAGATTAAGTCTATTGCGAACCCCTGTTTCCTAAATCTGTCCTGTTCCTCTCTTCACCTTCCATTCATTTTATATCTCATTCTACTTTCCAGTATATTTTCATATATTCTTGTACAGTGGCACATCAGCGTTTTCACCCTTTAATGTTTACAGTTTTTCGGTACCTTGTCCATCTTCAAAATCACTCTCTCAACACCCTGTATGACCAGTGTATACTTACTTCACTTGCAGCTCTTATTATTTCCAGAGTCAGTTTGTCCATAATCAATACTTTTCCTTGTTTCATCCTCTTTAATGCAGCCGCTATCTCTTTCGATATGGAACCTCTTTCCTCCTATAGTGCTATTTCTTCCTGCTCCTCTGTTTCACTCTCATCCCTTTCTTCGTTCGAGTTGAACATATTCTCAAAATATCTCATCCTTGGTTCCTCTTCTTTCTCCACTGCCTTCAAGATTCGTCTTTATTCATCCATCACTATGAGACTTCTTGTCTTTCTCTCTTCCTGTTTATTACTTGGTTATATAACTTCTTACTTACTTCCACATCTCGTTTCCTGGCTTAAGTAACACTCGCGTGTTGCTTTGCTCTTTTATTCTTAATGCTTTATTCTTCTCCTCCACCACTTTCTTCACCCTGTGGTTCCACCAGGATTTCTCCTTGAATCACTTCCTCTTATTAATAGGCTTCCCACATACCTCCTCTGCAGCTCCTAACAAACTGTTAGTAAACCTTTCTCATACAGCCTCTATACTTTGCATCTCATCCTTGGGCCTTAAAATTCTTTCCTTTCTTAGGTACAGCTCTCTTTCCTCTTTAATGTTTAGCCTCCACACCGATATTCTTCGTTCTTGTATTACTTTTCTCCTACATTCTCATCCATTTATGTCTGCCACCAACAACTTTTTATCACTCTAAAGACACCCTTGGTATCACATTGATGTTTATGGTCTGACTTTTCATTTCTTCAGCCATGAGAAAGTGGTCTATCACCGGCTTTTGCTCCCCATCCCAACTGTATTTAGTAACCTTATGGCTTTCTCTTTCCTTCTTGTACCAGCAGTTTGGCACTTTCAATGTATTTCTTGCACACAACCCAATAGCCTTTTACCATCCTTGTTTTTCTCTCCCCAACCTTCTTGCCCTAATACCTCCTCAAAACCTCCTCCCTCTTTTCCCACTTTTGTGTTAAGATCCCCCATTACTACTCGACACTCGTTTCCCATATGCCTTTCTAGATCTTGAGATAAGGAAAGTGGAGGCCATGGAAATGAAGATTATTTGAAGCATGTTAGCTTTTATGAGGAGAAACAAGATTAGGAATTAAGTTATCCAGGAAAGAGTGTGGGTACAGGGAGTACATGAGATAGTAGAGGAAGAAAGACTGAGATGGTTTGGGCATGTAATGATGATGGAAAAAGAAAGGACGTCAAAGAAAATGCTGGAAATGTATGTAGGATAAAGAGCACAAAGGAAGCCATGAAAGAGATGGAAGGAGCAGATAGGAGAAAGTGTATAATTGAGAGCAGAAGAATGGTGGAAAGATAGAGGAAGATGGAGGCATTTAACTAAACCGACCCGACCACAGGCTGGAAACAAATTATGAGGATGATGACTTCTAATCTTTTTTTTTCTTATGACCCATGACTTACTCCCTGATTGTGCTAACCCCATATTATACTAGTGGGTTAAGAGCAATGAAGATGTGATTTAGAATGACTGTACAAACATTTGTATATAGAGAGAGTGAAAAAACATTTGTAAAAAAACCTTTTTAGTTCACCTGACCAGTTATCAAACGTTGACCTCTCTACCACCAGCAATTCAGAATATTACAAGAGTTACTCCTTAGACTTCTATGCAGGTAAACCACTTAATGTATGGGGAAAGGATGAAAGTAAGTATAGGGAATTTAACAGTATTAGTATATATTAGGGATGGTAAAACCACATGATCAATGCACATGTGCTGAGGTTAAAACCCAAAACTTCCCCTTGACAGTAAAAACAGTTTATTGGCACTAACTGCACATAAGTGATAAATTAGTTAGGACACCATTACCCTCAAGATATCAGTTGGGCCTCTGTGGATTCTTTTAGGAATTATGATATCGTCTTTAGTGGTAGATTGGTTTGAAACTGTGTTCTTCAACATCTTCAAATGACTCGAAGAGCTGGACCTATAACCACAAATTATATTACTGCCAATTTTACAGATTTGAACACACCTAGTTTATTACTTACTCTATTGCACTAGGAACTTGAAAGTTTGTTGCCACACTTACAAAAGTAAGCCCCCTATCTTGATGCCAGGATCACGATTAACTTAACGTAAAGAATCTCCTTGTGTGTTTAAATGGAAGCGATCACGACGCAGTTAAGTTAACGTAAGAGATGTCCTGGGAGGTCTTTTATTTTAAGTGAACGTTACTTGAAGGGTATCACATGATCTAGCCAACCAATCATCATGTGAGCGATGTCAACAGGGCTATTTAGTAATGCATTTTTTTGTTTGTTTTAAGACCAAGGTCTACTTTTTAGCTTTAGTTCTAGTGATCGGACATTTAATTAAAATAAGCGCTAGTATCGTATCATTATATAATGTTAGAGAACAGACTTAATTCAAATATTGTAAAGAAGTTAAAACCACAAAGCTTTTATTATGTAAAATGGTACAGTAGCCCCATGGCTTCTTTGGTGCTGACTGACAGCTTTAAAATGTTACCAGACCAAATTATGTATCCCTACGCCGAACCAGATGATCTGCAAAAACATGTGTTTAGCAGTTGTCACTTCTGACACTCAAAATTTAGGTATATACCTAAACGTTGACTGTCAGAAGTCAGCTGTGAGCTGTCAGTCAGCACCAAAGAAACCACGGGGCTACTGTATAATGTATTGCTTTCAAAAAAAGATCCTTGTTATTAAAATAAATCAACTAACATAATCATGATTGTAAAAGCATTATCGGTTGAAAACTGTAAACATTCACAGATCATATACACTATTACAAATAGTACAACTCACAGATCAAAACACATACTCTAAAATGGATATGTTTGGTTTGAGTTGTTACGTTAAGCTATGTGAATTGTGATCAGACATAGGTTAAGTTAACTTTAAGTGAACGTTATGTTGAGTTAACATTAAGTCAATCGTGATCCCAGCATGAGCAAGATATATTCAATCCACCTTACTTAACTTTATTTCTTTCAGGTACATTCAAATGTCATCCTCCCATCTGAATCTAGCATATCCCAATCAATGTAAAGAGAATAGATAGATATCGAAACTTGTAGGAATTTGAATGTCATTTATGTTGCTACCCAGTACAAAGAAATTATATTTTAATACAAAGACAAATAGGTTTTAAAATAAGTAGCGTATTTAAAGGTGTATTTATTACCTGATGCTTAACAACTTACGACTCAAACATAGAATTTGTATCCATAGGTCCGTATTCTATATCCATGATCCTTAAGAAATTATATTTGCGTCCGCAATGTTGGATCCTTAATCACATGATCGTGCAAACAAATGAGATAATTGAAGAGTTAGTCCAAAAAAACTCTTTGAAAAAACTAACTCCAATAAGACAGCTGATCAATAAGAGAAACATAAACAACCTTTTTGAGAAAACATTCAGGATATAGTTGAAATGTAAAAAAGTACAATCACAATAAATATATGTGTAGCACAGTTTTAACTATCAAACTTACAATGTTTGTGTTTGCTTTTGCACAGTTCTCTGAATGTAAGCAAAGCTGTCATTGGTGCTTTTATTTCAATGTGTTTCCTTAACTGTGATTGGTAGTCTGTAAAGAAGAGTCCTTATAGGGCCCCTACACGATCAGTCAGACTGTAAATTCTAAGAATGACAGTATACATCCGTATTTACAATGAGACTGTACAGTCTGTCTTCACGTTATTAATTTTATCAGTCTCAGCTCCTGCATGCAACGTGCAACAACATGGATTATAAGAAAAAGGCAGATCATATTCATTGATTGATTTTTTCAGTTCTCTACGGTAGTTTAATCGCTTAACATTAATTTTATTTTCTACATCCTTACGTTTTGCAACTAGTTTCATCTTTATGCGTATAGCTTAAAGTTTATCGAAGGCCAGATTTATTTTGTTCTTATTCATGTAGGCCTACAGTACAATGCATTCAAGGTTTCCCACAATTCTGCCAAGGTTTCATACAACTCTTATGAAATCTCTTAAAACCTATTAACATGCTCTGGTCATTCCACCACATTATATGCGATCACAACTGGGGGCCCTCAAGTCTGCTTGTTCAGCATCCATACGTGCTGAGAATGAAGGAAATATTGAGGAACGTGCGCACACGATTAGTCTTACTGTCAGTCTCTCCCACCACTTGCAAGATTGATGGACTGATACTGATGTAATCAGAAAATTTGGATCACATTAGTATTTTCATAAGCCCGTCCATCAGTCCTGCCCCTACACTATCAGTAAGACTGTCAGTATTAATTATTACTTTATTAAAACTGAGAGTTTGACTGATTGTGTAGAGGCCCTATAGTAAAGTTAAAAGTTGACCTACTTCTACAGAGTATGGACCTGGATAAGGATACAGATCAGGATTCTGTAAACAGAGCAGTTTTATACTGTGGCAGCAATTCCTTACAGGTCATAAACCACAAAATTACTGAAACAAGTCAGTAGCTGGGGCTTTAGTTTGTCTTTCATACAATTGTGTGTATGTAACGTGTTGGCTTGTGGACCGAGTAACATCACATGCTCAAACAATCAGATGTATTTCTTGATCTGGCACTACCTTCTATTCTCTTTACATTGTTTCCAATGGTCTCTTCACATTAGGTTTGGCCGTCAATACCCTATATAAACATTGTTTTAGATTATTCCATCATGCTGCATGTCCTAACCACTGTAATCTAAAGAACTTGAATATATTAACATTGTTTATTATGAGTACAGGGTATGTAACTCATGTTACCTTTTAACACTCCCCCAGTTAGAATAAAATGTATCCATAAATTAAATAACATTGCATTTTTATGAGAGAAAAACAAATAGAGTTATGGATTTTTCTGTTATCAGAAATAATTTTTATGGTCATTCAAAAATTGACCTCTCCTTCAATACAAATCAAATGTATTGAAAGAAATGCATAACCTTAAACGAACCTCCATCCCATGCTAATTTTTCTAAGTGATTTCATTTTCTAAAATGTTTAAACAATTTGTTTCAGATTAATTCCGGAACATAACAGATAATGTTGTACGAGGCAGTGAATTATAAATTATTAAAAGTATTGAATATGCATTTCAAACTGATCAATTCAAAACGCCATTTTTAAAAACAGACAAACTCAGAAAAGGCATCTCTTATGGAAAAGCTTGCGACGAACACTTTAGTACGGCAACCAGACACTGCTCAAACTGCTGTCAGTAAATCGATATATTTAATCGATTAACTGTATAATATCGACTATCTACCCCATCGATGAGCACTATCGAGTATCGACTAGTTTTTGTTTTCAAATTATGATCATCAGTATTTAGTGAATGGCGTTCTAATTTTAGTTTTATTTTCATAAATTGTTGTCTTGATAATGAACTATCGAGGTAGTTGTGTGTCAGGATGCACAAATCGAACAGATATTAGACATCGGTTACCTACAAAAGATGTAAACCGATTTATCACGTTAAAAAAAAATTTGCAATCACAAATTTGAGCAATGAGATTATTCACTCTAAATTTAGAATTTGTAATGAACATCATGAACCAGACAGTTTTAGCCCTAGTACCAAAAATTGCATCCGTCTTTGCATTTTCTCAGTACGTATGTGGAATGTATTTATTTTCTAAGTTGTATTTAGTATTTAAGGTTATGTGGCGGTATAGGTACAGTAGAGTAGCCTAGTCAAGAGTTGGCTAGGTATATGGCTTTGAAAACCTATTGGGATCGAGGGGCCTAATTGACAATAGTTAACGATAAGTATGGAAGTCAATATAATATATAAGTTTTTTTTAGCACATTGGCTATTAACGGCTTTAATTATTTGGGAAGATATGAAGAATTGCAATTAAGAGGAAGTGAACCCGCATTTAGGTGGAGTGAAGATGGGAAAACCACAGGGATAAGTAATTATTTTGTTTATAAAAATGACGTAGGCCTAAGTTACCTAGTATTTAGATGATCCACAAAAGTGCATTTCATTCCAGTTCAATCGCAGACACAAGAGACAAACTTAGACCCTACTTGTCAAAACACACGAGCATCATGTTATCTTGTGAACCTAGAGGTGATTGAGTGCAATGCAAGACTAGTGCATTTGTACGATCGAGGAAGGTTTGGGTATAAAGTAGGTTCATTTTTCTTGCAAATAATTTTCTTTAACACGCCCACGGCAACTCATCCACCAATGAAAAATGCAAGCAGGCTTGTTCACCCCCCTCCAGCAATGGTAATCGACTCAACCCACTTGCATTTCCCATCTTATCCCCACTCCTATATTGAATCTCATACTGATACGATGCTATAATATTATAGCCCATCTAGTAAACTTAGCTGCTGTCATTATTGGCACTCCTGCCTTAGAATCTAAATTGTTGTCATTGGTTTATGGTCTGTGAGCAAGGTGAATTTGCGACCGGTTAGGAACATATGAAACTTTTTTAAGGCCAAATATAATAGCACTCGCTTCCCGCTCTATTCACGCATAATCTTGTTCACTCTTTGTAAGTGCTCTCGAGCCAAAAGCAATAGGGCTCTCCTCACCATTTGGCATTACATGAGAAATTACTGCTTTGACTCCATAAGGTGAGGCATCACACGCCAGCATCTCCTTCACCTTTATAAAAGCCCTTTTACAGTGATCTGTCCATTTCTAAGGATGTTTTACCTCCAACAGCTCATGCATAGGTTTAAACCCTGTGTACAAGTTGTAATGTACCTGATTTGACCCTAAAGAATATGTGAGAGGCTTGACAATAATCTTGTCCTAATTTTACAAAAGTATTTTATTTTATTTAAATAATATAATCTATTACGTGGGGTTATATTCTAGACAATCCTCGAGGCTACTTTGCACATACTACAAACGTGATAACTTGCTATAGTTTTATTTTTACACTGCGTACTCAATAGACTTGTTCACTTTCATGACTGATACATGTTTTGTCCACACCCACTGTCCTTCACACTGGCGTGTATATCCCAGTGTAGCCAATCACTCGACAACACATTTCCTCACATTCTACACCCACTGTCCTTCACACTGGCATGTATATCCCAGTGTAGCCAATCACTCGACAACACATTTCCTCACATTCATAACAATGATGTTCTTTGTTGTGCTGTAGATATGTTTTTTATTTTTTTTAAGAGCATGGTAACTAATGCCCCATTTCTATCTTTTGGTGAAACTGATTATACTATCCAATTAACTAGATTTGGTTTTGATTGTATTAGACATAAAATATGGGTCTACTGAATAAATACCCAATAGTTATTGGATTGTCAACTATCAAAGACTCCATTCCACAAGACTGGATTCTAAAATATTGTTTTTTTTTATTTCTTTTACTTTTCTCAGCTGAACCATTAGTTGAAAAGGCTATTACTACCTTAGATGATGACAAGTATTTTGTCCACGTTGGAGTTGGTGGACGAGACACGTGAGTGTTTTATTTCTCTCAAGTATGTGTATTATATATATTGCATAGTTTTGATCTAAATATATGAAATTTGAATGCATCTTTTATAAAGAGTTGTAGGATTTTATTGTTAAGCATATTAATTTAATTTGTAAATGCATAGTGGCTACAGGAATTGAAAACAGGGAAATACTGGGAATGTCGAGGAATTTTTTATGGCTAGCAGGGTTGACAAGCACTTGGAAAACAAGGAAAATACAGGAAATTAGGCCTATTGTCTTTGAAAAAAAATGGAAAAAAGGTGAATAAAAAAAACCTGGAATAATGTTTTTGAGATTCGAAACAATTTTCTTCAAGCCAAATAGTAGACTAGCCTTTACATTGGAGAAAAAGCAAACTGAGTAACTAAACAAACAATATTCGAAACATGTTTTATTTCTTCCTCTACCCCTACCTGAAACATTGGGTCACTTAGTGACCATATTATTTCCATATCAGTCAAATCATTGTGTTCTAAACAAGAGTGACATGACCTCATGCTTGTCACTTTTATGAAAAATGAAATGTCATTCCTCCCTATTACTCTATAGAATGTCTGTAAATCCAGGAAAAACCAGGGAATTTGCCATTGAGAAAATAGTAGCAAACCTGTGATAAGGCAAACACTGGTTTCTCACCTAAACATTAAACAAAAGTGAGAGAGCATGAGAGTATGGTGATTGCTCAAAGAAAATTAAAAAGTATTTTTTTTAAAAACCTATACAAGTTGGGGAATTTTATAATAGAAGTTTTTTAGTGGTCATTAAAATGCAATCTCTTTCCAGTATACAGCTAAGCACATAACTGTAATTATTTAAATTCCATTAAAATATTATATTCAATTTAATCTGCATCATTGGGTGCATCAACCTTTTCTGGTCTAGTTTTCGAGGAACGAAGAAGTCCGGGCTTGAATTCCAATGAGGTGTATTAAAAGTGATTTTTATTAATGTATTCCACACTCTCCCCACAAATGTGGCAATATTTTCTCTAAATACAATCTTCCTCATTCTTACCCCATTAATGTAAATGGGTCATTCTTTGAGAGTAGGAAATAATGAATTTAAAATAAGTTTATAATTAAATATATTTTTTAATAATATATATTTTTTTAAATAACAGAATTATAAAATAGAAATAATATTGACATAGAGCAATATCACATATTTTTCCATATTCTTAATTTTTTAAGAAAATGAGGGAATAATGTACCTTGGGAGGGAATGACGCACATCATATAAAAGTAGTTTTTATTTTCCTCTTAATGTAAAATTATAAAATATTTGCACTTAAAGTATATTGTGAATAGCTTAGATTTTACATTTAAATGAGCTCTGTGAAGTAAAGATATTTTTTATTGTCTTCTTAATGTTAAATTACAAAATATTTGCACTTAAAGTATATTGAGAATATCGTAGCTTAGATTTTACATTTAAATGAGCTCTGTAAAGTAAAATTTTGCCTGAAGTAGGGTTAAAAACACCAAATCCGTGTAGCTTAGAAACTAGTAATTCTGGGTTAGCACATGTCATAGTATGGTTAAAAACACCAAATCTGTGTTAGCTTAGAAACTAGTAGTTCTGGGTTAGCACATGTCATAGTATGGTTAAAAACACCAAATCTGTGTAGCTTAGAAACTAGTAATTCTGGGTTAGCACATGTCATAGTATGGTTAAAACACCAAATCTGTGTAGCTTAGAAACTAGTAGTTCTGGGTTAGCACATGTCATACATTCACATGTTTTTTTGTCTTCAACATGTGGTTTGACAATCCAAAAGGGCCTTAGGCAACAAAATACTGCATAGCTAATACTATAATTGACAATGCCCAGGAACGTTTTCTGTAAATTATGTAGCATATCACTCAATCTCTTTTATCTCTTAATTTTGTTTTTTATCAAGCATTCTGTTTTTACCAGGGCACATTCTTGTGTTCTCATCATTTTCAAGGAATTGAATGACATCTAGTTTGATTTTTTCTGTAATAATTCTTTCACTTGTTTCTGATTATATGCTAGTAGGCTTCCATCTAGTTTATTTTTGTATGATTGGTAACTTTTGTACTTCAAGAAAGACTCTTTGGCAGTAGTGGTAATCATTCTATATTTCTTTAAAATCCTTCCCCTTAAAATTTTGTAAAATATTTGTTTGGCCAAGTTGTGACTTTTCCCCAAACATTTGAAACTTTCTGAGAGTTGTGCATTCATCACTTCAAAAACTAGTCTTTTACACACTTCTGGTGATATTTTTTCTTTTCCCAACAGTTTATTTACTTTGGGCTGATAAAGAATTCAAATACATAATATTTTTTTATGTTCAAAG
Source organism: Timema californicum (assembly GCA_902141385.1). NCBI lineage: Eukaryota > Metazoa > Arthropoda > Insecta > Phasmatodea > Timematidae > Timema > Timema californicum. The sequence continues at coordinate 29,957 of CABFOW010000044.1, read as the reverse complement.
CTTTGTATCTTTTTTTTATATCTTTCACCACGAGTATTGCTGATTTTCAGCTTTGCTTCTAGTTTCTTTATGTTTCGATACACTGTTGTTCAGTCTCGGCTAATTTTCTTGCAGCCAACACTACTTCTTGAAGTTGATGGATCATATAGTGTGCTATTAGGTAAAGTTGTAGGTTCATTATTCTGTCTGAAGTATCATTGGGAAATGTGTTTGATGATTGTAAGTTATGGATGCTTTGTTTATTTTTCTTATCATCAGTGGTGTATTCTGATAAAAATTAATAGGTATACTAAACTCTAAAAGTGGCAGGGGAGATTTTTGGGGCTGAGGACCCTCAACCACCATTGTCCAAGAACGTCAAGGGATTATTTCAAGGGAAATATTTGAAGATGTGTCCCTATAGAAAAGTGGTTCTGGTTCCCAGATAATCTGGAAAGACTTCTCAGTTAATCTGGAAGTGCCTAGAATCAAACCTGGGACCTCTGGGTCTGTAGCCAGACCTCTGACCACTAGACCACAAAGGTGGTCCTCAAATTGTAATGATATCTACATGGTTAGAAATTTAAAGGATATTAATGTTGGGGCTAAGAGTGATATGGGCACATTTCTGAATGCAGAAGAGTGACATCCTATCCAATTAGCCTATTGTAATTAAAAGCACACAGCCAGCAATACTCAAAGCAAACAATCATAATAAGAGTAAAATAAAGTGATACATTTTAAGCGTCCATCAGATCTTGGTGAGAGGGAATCAGGTGGATTGTCCAAATCACGTTGCAATTAAAACTATTTCATAAAGCCTAAATTATCTCACACGAGTCTCCCAACTTGAGAATTTATACTCCAGAAGCTATTTAGATGCATAAACTCTGACTAACAAGGGGATGTTATATCCTATTAATACTCTTTCACTACATCATTGGTTTATTGCTAAGACATTTACATATATCTTTTGCTGTAAGCAGTGGTGTATCCAAGGAGGAGAGGGGCAAACAGGGTATTTATCCCCCTCACCCCTTTTCCCCAACACCACAAATAATTTTAATAGAAATTTAAATAATATGAAGTATAACTAAGATATTTAACATTGAAGATGTGTTGAATGTATAGGCTACATTTTAAGATCTGACTTAAGCCTAATATTCAAAAGGTTTTCTGTTACACACAAAATTTACAATTGAAAAAACCACACAAATAATAACTTCAATACCATTTGCATTATTTAAATCTCTTATTTACTATAAAACTACTCTAAATAATTTCTAAAAGAATTTAATATTCATGAATATTCTTGGCCTTCAGGGGTTAGTGAGCTGTGCAACCCCAAACCCACTCTTATCAAAATTTCATTCTTGCTATTGCATTAATTGAATGCCTCCCCCAAAGTAAATGATCTAGTTGTGCCACTGATTAAGTAAATTATATGAAAATATATTTTATTTTACCTTTTCCTTCTAAATCATCTTGAAATAGTGAAATTACTCTCCTGACTTTTGGGATTCTTTGATGTATAATTATATAAAATCACAATGACTAATAAGTCATTAAAGTAAAGCAAAAACTAAAAGAACACTATCAAAAACTCCACACATCCTTTCTACTAAAGAAAAACAAGAAATACCACCAACTACGGCTAAAGTAGCCCTGTCACCCGCCCACCCTCCCTCAATCTACCAGTGCTGGAATGCCTAAATTTGAAAGAGTGGGTAAATGTGTTTGCCAAATACATAATAATATATGTGACTAGAATGCCTAAACATAACTCAATGTATTTAATTAGTGTATAATTTAAAGCTTGTTACATAATCTATTATTTTACAATTAACTTTATATATATATTATGTAATTTTACTTAAACTATACTAATTTAGGTTAATAAATAAGCATTGTGATCTTGAATCTTTTTTCAATACTCAGCATGACCTGGGGTGTAAAAACCTGAACTCATCGGCTAATTACTTGTGGGCGAGTGGAAAGGAATGTGTTGCAACCCTCTAGACATTGGGCAAGGTCATTAGAGCCTTCCTAGCTTGCTTTGCGATTTTCAAGCAGCATGCCCTGGGCTTCCCATTGTGTTAAGTAAAGCCTTTTGGAATAAGAATTACTTAAAACACAGTATTCTTGGAATATGAACCAATATTAGTTTTATAATTAATAATTCACTAGGAGACGACTGAATTGTATCCATTCAGACATTTCTTAGACAAGCACCACAAATAAAAAGTCTGATTTGTTCTCCATTCAGACAGTTTTCAAATAAACGACTTTAACAAAAATCCTGATTTGTATCCATTGGTAATTATTTGCATTATATCCAAAAAAATCCTGAATTTTATCCATTCTGAATGATCTCCATTCAGACATTTTCTTAAACACGCATTACAAATAAAAAGTCTGATTTGTATCCATTTTCATAATGTCCACAAAATCCTGAACTGTATCCACTATAAATATTTGCATTATAACCACAAAATCCTGAATTGTATCCATCCTGATTTGTATACATTTAATTGCAGTACCACCTGTCTGATAGATGGCAGCAGAAGAAATTTGCCTTAACTCATTCCATGTTTTACTAGAGAGCAGCACTATCTCTATATTGATATAAAAAATATAATCTTTTTACTTATTGTCTTATTACTTTAAAATCTAAATACGGATTTTAGGACTTATTTTTATAAACATTACAGAATATATCTGTGTATAAGGTGCTTGCTCTATAGACACACACACACACATCACACACACACACACACACACACATATATATATATATATATTAACCCTAGTATCATCTTGTTGGCAATCCTGTATTTAAATACTATTATTATGACAATTGACAGCAGTAGCTACTTTAACGACACCATATTATTTGCACACAGAAAACAACAATCACTTACTCTAAGCAAAGATTAAAGTAACTTAAATCTAAGACAGGGCATGTCAAAGAAACAATGTTTTTGTAATTATATGCGTTTAATCTTTATAGATTTGTTTTAAAGTATCATATCCTATTATCTACAGATAATTTCATCAATTTATAATGTAGGTCTATCTGAGTTGGTGTTGAAATTGAAGTTATAGGTTATCATACTCAACTTGAACACAGGCATACATTTTATGTGCTAGTTTTGTTACAACATAACCATTTTGATTAATTATTCATAAACTTAACCAAAAATAGTATGTTAATGGCTTATGTATTTTTCTTATGGGATTAATGTGTATAGCCCCCCTCCCCAACACAAACTCCATATCCATAGGTCTGTAGTCTGTACTCGGTGTCCCTGGTCCATAAGAAATTCTACTAGCGATTACAGAGTCAATATCCGTAATAACATGACCATTTCAACCAATGAGATAGTAAGAGACTTCGTTCAATAAGAAAATTTGAAAGAAAATTGTCTACAGCAAGGAGCGAGCATCAGTAGTCAGCTGATCATAATATAAGAATTAAAGAAACCAAAAACAACTTTGTCGAGAAAACTTTCAGTATTATACTAAAATGTAGGTTACAACCACAAGAAATATATTTATTGCTCAATTTTAACTATCAAACTTAAAATAAATAAGTGTTTGCAATAGCCTGAAAATACAAAACAGATGTACTAGTATTTTGGATGAAAACAAAACGAGCACTCTTAATATTTTTGATAATAAGGCTGTTGAACTTACAAAAGCAAAGCCAATATTTCTGAGAACTTGGTATTTCTCAGAAAATTTTTCCCTAGAAGCCACACTTCCCAGGGTGTTTATATTTTTAGAAAAATGCTACCATAGCGATGAATCCTCTCACTGCCAGACATTGTTTTATTCCAATGCGCATGCACATATTTACTCGGCTGTTATTGGTAATCCGTAGAAAGTTAAACTTGGTCAACTTCTACAAAGTAAGAACTTATACTCTATTCACGGTAGGAATTACTCTCTGTAAGGTCATTTTTCCTACCAATATCCTACTATATAATAGATTTCAGGTAGGGAAAAAGGCCTTACAGAAAACAATTCCTTCGGTGAACGGACTTTACACATAAGGACTTTGTGGCCAGAGCGATCTGATATTGTCGCATCGATTTCTTAAGGACCATGGACCTACTGATACGGAGTCTGTGTAGGGGCCTTAACACTGCAATGTAAGGTTGCTGTTTTTTTTAAATATTAACTCAAAAGTAACAGTAAACGTTCTCAACCCATAAGTTAATGTCGGTACCGGTAATGTAAATCTTAAAACTTAGAAATTGACTAGGAAGTCTTACCTGATAGGTAAACGTAAAGTAGCCGAAGAATCTTCAGCCTCTTGGACCCATCCATTCGACAAGAAACAATAAAATTACTTTCACTGCATCTACGAGAAACCGATAATGACGTCTTATCATAACAGCCAGGAACACAATATTTGTTGGCACCCAACATTAAATTAAATGTTCAATTTCCCACCTTTAAACATAGATTGTTAAAATAATATAACCCTACGTCTTCATTTCTTAGAGCATAAATTAGCAGTTTGAAATGTTGTTGTTTAACGAAGCCAGTCAATTTGAATAAAGAAACTCCAATGATTTGTAAAGTACCCTTTTATTATTCTTTTAAAAGAAACACCAATAAGTATTTCTCTTATATATATATAAACATTGTGATAGTGTTGCTTTCTATCTCTAGTAAACACAAAATGAGTTAAGGATAAGTGCTGCTCTCTAGTAAACAAAGAATGAGTTAAGGATAGTTTCTGCTACTGCCATCTATCAGACAAGTAGTGCCACAATTAAATGGATACAATTCAGGATTTTGTGGGTNCCCCCCCTTCATTACATGTATATTTACTAACAATTTAAACATTAGTATTCACACAGCACAGACAACATTGAATTTTAAAAATCTAGTTGATATCATTATGGATATGCGGCGCAGCACTAGCATACCCGGTTAATACGCCACTGATTATCATGTTAGGTTTTATAATTCTTTTTCTTCTGTCTCTGTTCTCTTAAGCTCATCTTTGCTACCATTTTCACTTGCCCCTTTTCTTTTTTCTTTCATTCTCCTTCCTTTGATTAAGTTTATTTGGATCTATTTTCACTTCTTCTCTTAGTTTTTTTTTATCATATTCCTTTTTCTTAAATCAATTGTCTTCCTTTTATATATATGACGAGATTAAACAAACTGGTTGCTGAAGGTATGTTGCAAAATTATTTTGAGGAATGATGTTTCAATTTGGGGAAGCATTACCCATATTTAATAACAACTTACATTAAGGGAATTATGAATAAACATTCTTACCTTAAAATAAAGTTCAATTGTAAAATTTAGAACATTTCTACATCATTTGTAAACTTGGAACAGCTTTGATGGTCTTCTAAACACTGTCTTCAATATATTGTTATTCTTGGATTGCCTTGTGGTGATATTTAATGGTGGTTAAGAGTAACTAACGGGAGCTATGAGGGAATGATGTTTCAATTTGGGGAAGCATTACCCATATTTAATAACAACAGTCAATAATATTTGTTTGAAAATTCAAAGGCCATTTTATGTATATTAATAAAAATACCTTAATATGATACACATGCTATTTATTATTTTTATTTTATTTTTTAAGATATATTTATTTTTGAAAGCTCAAATCAGTGGGTGAGGAATTAGTGAGGGAAGAATGGCTTTTAGTATTTGAAGTTGGGCTTATGACTATTTTTTTTAAAGTGAAACTTAATGTAGTGAATGTGTTGAAATAGTCTTGTTATACATTAAAAAAATTGCAAAAAAATATGGAATTTTAAAGCTTGTATTTAGCTGGGAACTTAAAATTTCCTATTCACGGAGAATGTCCCGAATATGTAGATAGCTTAGACATGGCTCACAAAAAGAAAGTTTAATTTTGTGTTAGGCTATGGATAAGTTGTTGTTGTTAAATTATCTTGCAAAAAATGTGGTTATTGTTTCAATCTTATTACACCCTACATTTTTTTTTTCACAGCTGGAAGGATCCCAACTGTATATTCCGGAAGGACTCTAGGCTACTATTGACGAGTGTGCCTACATTGCTTCGTTGGGGTGGGACAGAGCGACTGGGTGATAAGGAGTGCACTGATCTGGAAACTTTAAAGTTGTTGTTAGAGTCCAGTTGAGATCAACTCTCAGTGTTTGTGCAAAGACTCATTCAGGAGTGTATTGCACTTGCATTCCACAATTTACCCGAGGCCATGCTATAGAACTTTTTAAATAAAACTTCCAGGCACTTTGACAAGACTGTGTCTTACTTTGCATTCCATAAAATAGGAACGAAATTATTTTTCTGATTATTGGTTGTGTCAAAGCTTAAAATTAAAAACATTATGGGAAAAAAACACTTAACTTTCTTACCTATAGATACATTTATTTCAGATGACATTTTTCTAGAATTAAAAGTACATGGAAACAAACAAAACGCCTAACTAAATTAGGCTTACATAGTTATAAACAAAACAAGCCTAATTATAAAAAAGCACAAACTTAATACTGTCCACATAGGGAGAATACACCTAGTTTGTTTTTAAATGAAGACAACCGATGCATAAGTAACAAATTCAACTATCAATTAGGCCCCTAAATGAAAAATAAATCAAGAAATGACACAATAAATATCCTAAACACAGTTTTAGAATATACCTATATGAGCTCTAAGAACGTATCTCGGGGCGTGCTCAGTGAGCAATCGATTGAGTGGTTCTTGGCGTGCAGCAGACATCATGCACCGTGAAGAAAAGAAAAAACACATGATTACTGAATGCTGTTCTTTGCAGCTATACCCTAGAGTACACAATAGCACAAAAATGATACGTTATCTTGAACATATTCATTGTTTTTGCTGCGTGAATATGTTAGTGTTATGTAAATAAAATATAGTTTAGTTAGTTCAGCCAACGGAAAAAATAGGGATGTATAAACATAATTAACTCAAATCTATAACTAAGATTATTTAAATCGAAAGCAAAATGTGGTGTGCATGCACAGGCCTGGCTCATACTGAAAGATGTAGGTAATATTTTATATAAGTTGGTATACAACTTGTATTTAATTAGAGCTACATCACTTTTTTATTCTTTACAACTCCACAGCAAATAAAATCATACTGGCCTACCTAATATTGTTTTTGAGTGTATTTAACTTTGTTACCTGAGGAAATATTTATCTCTAATATATTTATCAAGTATTTCATAATTTAAAATAAGCCTTAATGTAAATCAAATCAAATGGTTTATTTTGTTTAGAATGTTGGTTTTGCTGTTTATGAAATAAAATATCCATTGTGAAATTAAAGAATTTATGTTAACATGCAAGAGACTATTTAAATATTTTTGTTTGAACTATATTTTCATGACTTGAGAATTTAAAATATATTTATAGATTTTTAATTATCTGCATGATAAAAAAATCGATTATCCTTGGGCGATTGTGCTGATAAATGGGATCAGTTATCGGCATCGGCCCAGCCCTGATATATATATAATTATTTATGAAAATAAACTGATATAAATATTACATTGATCTCATAATTTTGAACAGTTAATATTAAGAGCGTTCATCATAGCAGGCCCAACTCAGCTTCTGTCTCACTGTGTTTGTGTGTGTGTGCACAAGGTATGGGAGTAAAAGGGAAAAGAAAGGACCAAAATATGCCACAAATGTGTACAACACATTCGTATTTGAATGATTACCCTACTCAAAAATTTTCTCCAGTGATGATGGGGGGGAACAAAGCAACATAGTTTATTATTAACTGCAGAATGTCCCTATTATGACAAAATAAAGATTTGTGCACAGTGCTTATCTGTTAAGCCATTCTAAAATGGTCAAAAATGGCCTTTTCAATGTAGTTTTTATCCCAATATTATTTAATATTTCAACAATGTTCGGTATTAGGAACTTCTATTAACTCTTTATCTCCTTTGATGTTTAATCAGAATTGATCCACGTGCAATAGTGTTCATGTAAATTTATGATTTTTAACCGATTGTATCACAAGAGTTTATAGGCATGTGATATGCGCTGCGCTCTTAATAGTAGAGAGCAGGAAAATTTTAATTTTTCAAAGCCCAATACAGTCGTTCTTGACTCTAAAGCCAATCTGCATGATTCAGCAAACATTTTGGCCCCTAACCAATGTAAAAAGTAATGGTAGTTGTAATAAACAAGTAACACTTTTAAGCTTAAACTTATATACTAAGTATGAGTAGAATGTAAATGTACCAATAAAGCCGGTGAGATGACAAGCCAAGTTTTTTGATAGTTTTAATAGTTATCTTATAAATTTAAAAAAAAACTGTTAGAATTGGCAGACCAGAATAAAACGGGTCTGTGTCACATAGGTTGAACCACACTAGCCTAATGCATTGAAACTTAAATTATTTAAGTTATTAACTATAGATACCTGCTTTGATGGCCACATGGCTTAAGGTACTACTCTCGCAATATACTAGACTACCGATGACAGGTAGATCATGGTTGAATCACCAGTCGGGTGTAGTGGGGGTTGTTTTTCCTAACTGGTTACCCACTCTCCGCACGCATGTGAGTACACTTCTCCTAAATTCATCCTTCCTCACCCCTAACCCATTAACATAATTAGTACATAAGTGTACGATCCACAAGTAGTCAAAAAATGTGTTATCTTCTAGAACTAAGTACACATATGTTTTGTAATTAATAAATTGAAGGTGACCTGGTGGTCTAGGGGTAAGGTGTCAGACTTCTATGCTGGCGGCCGGGGTTCAATCCTCGGTCCCGGCAAAGATTTATTTGATTACCAAACCCTTCCTTCACCTCTGACAAGACATCTTGTGAATGTGGGGAATGCCAGGCCTCCACCGTGGTTCGGATCCCACGTTAAACTGTAGGTCCTCCATTTCATCTCACAATCACCCTACCATTACACATGTGCGTATAACCCGAACGGGTAGTAAGACGCGGTGCTAATAATAATAATAATAATAATAATAATAAATTGAACATGTGCACATCATCAACAACTGTTTTCCATTCTGTGGCCTGGTTGGTTTAGTATTATGATGGGTTAGAGAAATTGCACCCGCATTAACATAATGAGGGTAGGAAAACCACCCATAATACACCTGGCGAGGATTTAAATGCCAACCTTCTTGTAAACGTTCATGTTCATTACAAATCTGGAAGGATATCCAGCACACTTGAGTGATACTGGACTAGAAATTATTATTATTAGCACCGAGTTTTACTACCCGTTTGGGTTATAAGCACTTATGCTGAGTTGAAATGGAGGACATACAGTTTAACGTGGAATCTTAACCACGATGGAGGCCTGGCATTCCACACATTCACAAGTTGTGATTAATACACATCTTGTCAGAGGTGAAGTAAGGGTTTGACAATCAGATAAATCTGTGCCGGGACCGAGGATTTAACCCCAGTCCCCCAGCATAGAAGTCTGACACCTTACCCCTAGACCGCTAGGTCACCCTAGAAATTGTTGAAATCAGAGACTTGACAGACACAAAAATTTGCTTTCACTATCATAGGTACAAGGTATGAACTTAATTATGCTATGTTATCAATGTTCTTGGTTCAAATCAACACATTACCTGAATAATCTATGGTAGTGAAAACAAGTTTTTAAAATGTGTTTTTATTTATTAATGTTGATTTATTGTACTAACAATTTCTACGCCAGCATTCCAGGTTATTATGTTCGGGACTGCTTTATACATTAATTTTTCATACTTTTAATATAAAAGGCAACTTAGACCGAGGAATTGGTGTTGCAACCATTATATTGTCCATTAGTAGGAATGAAAAATGTGCACTTTATGCATCTTTTAATTGTGAAACTCATCAAGTTTACCCTTAATTTAATTTTATCCTCTTTTATTTCTGTTATTTTTTACATGTATATAATACATTTAACTACCTTTAAAAGAGAAAATTATTTTGTTTCAAGAGTTACTAACACAAGTTATACTGTTTTTTGAAAATCATAAATTTGAGCATTTAAATGGCTGCACTCTGAATTAGTAGCTTTTGGAAATATGTTGTGGTATATTCGATACAGTCTTGCTCAAAGTTAAATCAAATGCGTTTTCAAATAGGTATTATTGATAATCTATAACATTGGTCACACTTTCTTTGGAATGTGTCTTAAGAAAAAAAAGAAGGAAGCATATTGAATCCTTCATTCTTGATATTGTTATTTCTTTTTCCAGACTATAGATACAAAAAAAAGTGATTAATATAAATGTACTTACGTATGTTATGCAAAATATTAATGTCTGGCTTTATTATTATTACTATTATTTATTTTTTTAAATGCAGAGAAGAAAATTTTAGATTCACAATCTTACATTTTAAAGCATTACCTAGTAATATTTGGGGGCACACCACACAACTTTTTTTTTGTACTCTAGTTTTATAGTAAAATAATTTAAGACATATACATATAGTATTTATTTGCATTAACCTCTTACATAAATAATAATGTTCAAATAGTTATGTATCTAGTATAGATTTCACAACTAAAGAGTAAATTAACCAAAAATTAATTTTAAAATATTAGATAAAATCAAACAAAACAGCATATTTGACATATAAACTGACAATATATTTCAATGACAACTGCATGACCTTAGTAAAAAGTTAACAAAGTATCACATTGGTTCTTTAGAGAGCTCACTTCAATCCAAAGATAAAACATCAAGATCTAGTGTTTAATTCCTATGTTCATATGTAATTTTAAAATTTTTAAAAATATGATGCTTGATCCATAAACCTCTAGATCATTTTGATCTTTCACTCTTGACTATTCACATACAATTAATTCTCCAAGCGTTAATTTTCCCTAAAAAAATTAATCAACATTCCATGAATAGGGTATACAAATTTAAACACAAGACAAAACATCAATTGTTAGTCAATAATTTTGTTTATTATAACATATTGTTTTAGTACCCAATGTTGTTAATAATTACAAATGCTAATTTATGGCTCTAGAAATTTAATCACAAATACCCACTATAATTTTATTTTCAATAGTGTACAAATTTTATTTCTTGTATAAAAATACATATACAAATAACCTATCATCTATCTACACAATCTCAACAAATTAACTTAAAAATACTGAACTTTCTTTCCCCCCCTCTTATTTATTAAAATATAGATTACATATATGAAAATGAGAATGTCACTCATATTTTTTCTAATATTGACACCAATATTTGCTTGAATATTTTGAGAGGTAGAAAAGTGTACACACTTTTTTTTTTGTAAATTTTGAGCAAATCTTCATATTTGACAACTCCTCTGTATTTGGTTTTATTGAAGCACACCTCTGCAAAATACAATGATTATGACTTTTTACATATGTAAAATATATGTATTTTCTGTACACACACACTTTATAAATCAATTCCAATCGTTTATGTTCTTCCAATACTTCTAAGCTCTTTAAGTATTAGGTCTCACAACGTTAATTTTCTGGGAGACAACATAACTAACCCTATGAACTTTTAATTCAGTTGTCACTCTTTTACGGATATTTACAGGACATGATTTCTTGCCTTCCCACCTTTACAAACTTAAACTATATTCATCTCCTCACTGTGTACATTATAAAAAATATGATTCTACAATGAATAAAGATAATATAGGTTTGAATTAGGAGGGATAGCCAGCATACTTACCTTCATGACACTGGAGTAGAAATTGTTTGGATAGAAACTTANATATATATATATATATATATATACACACAAACACATTTTTAAGGACAAGCTTTCACTGTCATAGACAGCTTCATCAGGTAAAGAGAGTATCACTAAGGTAAATGTGCTGGCTATCCCTCCTAATTTAAACCATGATTTAGCCTAGTGCTCCATTTCAAATAACTTTAAAGATAATCTAGTCCATTGTAGTGCTCTATAGGACAATGATTTAACCCATCACTAGTGGCATTAAAGAAGGCAAACAGAAGAACTCCAGTACGTTGGCCATTACCAACCAACCATTTGATCAGTACAAAGTATACAATGAATAATTACTATACTCATTATGTTGCTGTTCAACTGTCATTCAGTCTGTGCTGTTAATTGTGGTTGAGGGAACATTATATGTCCTTGACGACAACTTCCTCATCACTGAGCATTGACATTTTTATAGGGGGTGTTACTTGGATTGAGTAGTGGAGCTTTTTGTTTCTTAGGTAACTATAGCTGTTGTCAAACACCACCATGTCTGAAAAAGAAGTTGCCAGCATTAAAAAAATATCCTCTATTTTTCTATTTTCAACTTGAACATATATTTTATGAAATTATAATAAATATACATAGTTATTAAAAAAAAAGTATTTACCTAAGTATACTAATATTATTGAAATATTTATTATTTTACCTTAGTAATGGAATATTCCTCATGCCTTTCCAAATATTTTAAGAGATAAATAATTCATATATAAAGTTTTTCATTCATGTACATTCTTTACGCAGGAAGGCAGAAAACTTACCTTGCATGTTTCCATTATGGTGTACCTTTTAAGAAAGGGCCATAGGGTAATCTGTCAAGGAATAACTGCTACCTTTCAAGGTTAACAAAGTGTCAATAGACTAAGAGCCACTTTTACAATTTGATGTAAGGTGAAGTGTGTGTTCAACTACATGCTTTGCTGACAAACAAGGTTTAGATTCAAATATCACCGAAATGAACTGTGGTGGTCTTGGAATGTTATTTATCTCTGGTTTTCACATCCTATCTCCACAACAATGCAGGCGCAGTTCCTCTAAATTACCTTCCTCATTTTTACTCTGTATATTGATCTAAATTCATGTTTGTATATTTGAAGTTTATGCCAGTGGCAGGAAACTGTTGATGATGAGTTACCTCTTTTAACCACACCCAAGTGCATTATTAAAGTCTAATGATTGTCTCCAAGTGATGGCAGCACTTGTTCAATCAGAGTTAAAATTGGACTTTACCCCTTTTCCCCCTGCCTTTGTTAGTTCCTTGTTAGATGAGACTATGATTTTTAATAAAAATTTAACCCCCAAAAAACTTTCACATCTTTATGAATAAAATAGGTTAAACACATTGACATTTGAATATGTCACTTTGTAAAACTATCTCAAATGACAAAGAAATGTCGTGATTGCTTAAAGTTATAGAATATATAATGATAATATACTCATTATTATTAATCTCTTTATTTGTTCCTTTTACATGTTCCTATCTAAATGTATTCTTCAAGAGAGAGCCATTACCTCTTGGTTCAGTGACAGCCATGTATAGTGTGATCTGTGTTTTTTTAATTGTAAAAGCCATATTGTTTTGGTTCCTTTTATGTTTTTCTATCCAACTTTCCTGTACCTTCTTCCAAATATAATATTAAAGTTATTGAATAAATTGATTTAATTTTTAAGGTCTAAATCAAATTAATTTTACAAATGACCTTTCTTATTAATCATTAACATTAAATAAGAAAACTGCATTTTTAAATTTCCATAAATCACTTATAAAATTATATTTTGGTAGTACAGTAGTCTCTCGAAAACGTGTCCTAATGTGGACTGAGATGGTGTCGAGTTTTACGAATGAACTTGCATAAGATGCCTGTTTACTATGTCATGTTTACTAAACAAGGATGAATCACAGTACAGTACCAAATATAGGCACAGGTGTACTGTACTGTAGTATTGTACGGTACAGTAACAGTAATATGTGTACAGTACAATATATTATGTGTTAATATAATATTGTATTGTTTCAAATAACAAATTACCGAATTGGAAAACTAACAAACATAGCACGTGCAAAAACACCACAGCATGACTGTTCCACTTGAGTTACACAACAAACTGAGAGGTTATAAAATTGAATGACCTTGGATTGTGATGACTGGTGCCAACAACTGTGTGCATGTTGAGTTATCGAGTTTCTGAGACTATACTGTAATTGGTATTTCTGTAAAACTTGTTTTCATATACTAAATACCTTAAGTATATTTATAAAATTGTGAATCATATTTCAAATTTAAAATCTAAAGGGGAATTGAAATGAGTTCTTAATTTATTTTTTAAGCTACAGACTGTTTTCCAAACTGTGGTAAGCATACATTCAAGATTTCAGACATCCCACTAAGTTTTCATGTAACATTTGTTGACGAAAATATTTTGATTTAAAAAAAAAGTAGTTTCAAACTTTTATAAGCCTATTTTTTCCTCTGTCATGGCTTTCTTTAGCTTACCACTAAGGCTGTATTAAAATTCAGAATGACTGTTTATACTTAACAAGATCAGGTTTTTTTTAAACTAAGCTTAAAGGGGTGTGTTGGTTAGGTGTAAGCAAGACTGATATGGTATGGTCATGTGATGAGGATGGAAAGGGAAAGAATATCAAAGAGAATGATGGAGAAGAAGTTGGTAGAAAAAAGACTGCAAGGGAGGCTAAGAATTGGATGGGAGGAGCAGATGATAGAAAGTGTGCAAGTGATAGGAGAATATTGGAAGCGATTAAAAGAGGAAGAATGATGGAAAGATAAGAGGCATTTTTTTTAAACAGGAGATGTACAAAATATTCAATTACCAAATAGTTTAGGTTCCAAACTATTCAGATTCCAATCTTTCCCTGAGATCTTATATTTAACATCAAGTTATTTTGGTTTATACAACTCACATGTGGCTGGCTCAGGGCATGTGATCACTCCCACCTCGTCTACAGTATGGCTTGTTACCCTGTGAATAGGAATCACAACTGTGTCCTTCTCATCAGCGTTTTTACACAACACACCAAACTTGATGTCATGACCCTCTGTCTTGAAATCCCACCTGAATCAAGAATAATATCAACACACAATTCTGCATTTCAAGATGTACTCTTATGATGAGCAGGGCTACCATTATTTTCACACTGAAAAATTCCCTGTGTTTTCCAGAAGTAATTTCTATTTTTACAGACACTTGAGGGGTTAGTATACAAGAATAACATTTATTTAAATCATAGAAAAGGTTTATTTGTATTTTGACCCAAATAGGGAAATAATCCAAACCAAATTCCAGATGGTGCAATATAAGATTTATCTTCAAATTATCATGCATGATTCCTTGTTTCCCTTTTTATCATAGCCTAATAGAAGTAACTGGCTTTGCCCAGGGTAACCGCTCTTTCATCAAACAAACAGAAAAAATTATTTTATTTCTTCTAGCCCAGTTCTTTTTAATAGAATTGAGAAAAAAAACTAGTAAAAAATTAAAAAGTCCTGCTTCAAGCTGCATAGGTTTGTGAACAGGGGCTACTAATTTCCAAACTTTAGATCTCTGCATGCAGTAGCCATCACGCAAGGCAGACAAACTCTTTATTTTATTATTCTAGATTAAGCACTACTCTAATTCACAAATATTCCATTTTTTTTTTAAGTTTTCTTTTGTGTGATTTTCTTTATTCTATACACAATAAACTCTCCCTCCTTTGTGTGTGTGTGTGTGTGTGTGTTAACCCTGAATGGAACACATCTGCACATACTAAAATAGCACTGCAATGTCCTTTTTTGCAGAATACACATTTACATACATAGATAAAAAAAATCAAGATTAAGAAAGAATATTTTAATAAAGAAGATATTTTTAGTTGAATAAAAGATTTTAAAAGTGTTGTTAGGTTAGTTATTTCTTAGCATTTGTTTATTTCCTATAATCTCTTTAGACCGATATTTGTAACAAGATTTAAATTTATGTTAGCATATAACCCAAACTAGTAAGACGCAGTGCTAAGTATTATCATCATTATCATCTTAGAAGGGAAACAAAATGCTTACACAATATTTGGTTATTTTAGTAAAAAATACATTCGTAAAGAGTTACCATGTATGTATTTACCTAAACGGGTGTAATTTAACAAACATAAGCTTTCTAGAAAAAGTTTTAGTGTATGAATTGAATGTTTTTAACAATAAAGTGTTTGTGAAAAATATATTTTTATCACCCCCAATTAGGTACTACCTCAAATTGTGTCAGAATAAACTATTGACTGTTCTAATAGATTTTATTTTTATTATTATTATTATTTAGCACAGCGTCTTACTACCCGTTCGGGTTATACACTTTAAGTACTAATTACATTAACGGATTAGGAATTGGGAAGGTTGAATTAGAGGAAGTGAACCCACATTTGCGTGGAGGGAGAGTGGAAAACCATTTATGAAAAAAACCTCAGTTCACCCAACCGAGATTCTAACCTCGTCGTCGGCAGTCGAGAATAGTTTTTATTGACTTAAAATAAAAGTTACAATAATATTTTACTTGAGAAATGATCCTTCTTGAGCCACAATGTAAGGAAGCTTTAATTTTTCACCCTTCTTTATAACAATCGTGCAAAAGCTATCTGTGGTTAAGCTGCTGCCTTTGTCATCTGCATTCTTAAGGTAAAAAGACTTTGGCACTTTGCCTCCCGGGTGAATCTGTAAGATAAAAACTGTTATTGTGATCATTGTCATCCTATTATAGCAATTCGAGTACTTTTTATTTTATTTAAGTACCTATTAAGTTTGCATTGATTTTATTATTTTAAAATTGGGTGGGATAATCAAAGTAATGATCACACATTCATAAAGGACAGATGACTCTGAGCATGAGATGGAATCCTGGATAGCTCAATGTTAAAGCAATGGCATGCTAAATCAAAGGTCCTTAGCCCAATTTATTAACCAAAATATGCCATTTTTCAACTAAATTTAATATATTATTCTAGAACTTTTTCAACTCATGGCTCACTGAAAAAAAGGCACCAAGATTTTCAAGACACACCATTTGTGTTTTAAGAATAGATTTTATCATTAACATAACTAGTATAAAGATTGTGTTTAAAAGTTGAATAGTTAAAATTCTAATGATTGTATTATTTAAAAAAAATAGTGTTGATTATGGACCTAAACATATTTGATTCTATCCCTAAAATGTCTTCTCGCTTCTTTTTGATCTTGCCTGAAATTTCCATGGCACACCTGCTGACCCTTTGCAGTATTCTGATTAAAAAACACTGTGCTAGATAATTTTAAAGTAATGTATCTGATCAAGAAAAGACTAAAGTAGGTAAACCCTGAAATAAACACGAGAGAAACCAATTCTTGTTGAAAGAACATAATGCATTCAAAAGATTAATTCTGTACCTTGGACGGGCACGTTGGATCCCCATCAGGATCAGTCATTGTTCCCCCATAGTGTTTGGGCAGCTGATTATCATCGATTATTTGCAGTAGCAGAGGTTGATATTTCCTAGGGTCATTCTTGAAGATCTTAATCTTGTTTAACGTATACTCATTCAGAAAATTCTTCACCACGGAGAAAGCAATAGCGAAGATTTTTGGAGCTGTTCAAACAAAGGAGATATAATTTTTTTTTAATATATATTTGCAGCACAGAGTTTTTCTGCTAGAGCAGTGATTCCAACCAGGGCTCCGCAATAATTTGAAAAAGATGACTACAATTATGGGCAGACCAATAAAAAGTAATGTGAACTCGTGTACCTGAAGAAGATTACGAGAAAAGTGTCAGTAATAATGCTAGAAATACTCTGGAAATATTTGATTCAAAAGTATGAGTTAATTATCATTTATCAACCCTGCTGGTTTACACATATATTTTATAAAAACTGAGTGACAAAGGAAATCAGTTTTGTTCCTGATCTATCTTTTGTTAGTCCACCTTATAGATTATTGATCATGCATTTTGTTAAAAGAAAGGAAAAAATACCTTAGCTTCCTGTGAATTTAAGAGTCAGTTTGTCACTTTTAGTTATAGCTAGTATTGACACAGTGTAGATATAAACGAGTAATACACACTCCATGAAACAAATGGTCTTACCGTTTATAATGTAACAAGTTTTAAGAATTTCTGGATAGTTGGCTTCATACATTTGTATTAAGGACAAAACAACTTCTCCAGCTGAAAAAATAAACAAAAAATCACTAAGCCTATTGTGGCATTTTATATGATACATTTTCGTTTAATATGACACTGATTTTAAAGTTGTTTTATATATAATCAAGTCCAAAGAAATTAGGATAATCTGATACTAATGAATTCCTAGCAATAATTCAATCTTTATTCTTTTTATAGTTGTTTAACACAAAATTAAGGGTATTACCTTCAAAGACCATACTTATAGTGAACTTTGAATCACTCATACAATGTTCTTTTATATATATATATATATATGTGTATATTATATTTTGGTCCCACCAGGATTTTAACCTGTTGTTTAATGTATAAAGCAAAACATCTCTACAATATTGAGCATGGTTGAAGTTTTCTGCTTTGAGATTTAATTTACTATTCATGATCTTTCAAGTACTTCAAATATTAACACTAGTTTTTGGTTATAAAACAATAGTTTATTATTATGTCTATAAATAAACGAAAACACCAATTTTTAAGTTGATATTTTTTAGAAAAGAATTAAATGTTAATGTTATAATGCATTCATTAATATATCCAGTTAAGTGGTAAACTAATGATTTGGGGTTTATTTGTTAAGTTTGCTTTCTCTAATTTTGCTGGGCAAATACATTAATGGGCAGTATACAGGATCTTAAACACATTCCAATTTTAAAAAAAATAATGCTGGTACTAAAATCATCCGATTTTTTCTAATCGTGAATATTCTAAAGGTGGGTTTTTAGGGAACGTGAGAAAAGCTAAGTGTTTTTGAAGATTTTATATCAAAAAATTGTTTTGGTCACACTAAATCAAATATTACTTCAGTACAAACAGATTTTAATATTCTTCACATGGTGATCTCAACAGTGCTTGAATATCTGTCAAGGGTGTTCTGGAATTTAATGAAAATTTTTCTCTTCATTAAAAAAAAGTTTATTTAATTCAGAGACGGTCATGAGATATATTTAAGAAGTGTTAATATCACCATATGAAGAAAATTAAACTCGTTTCTACAGGAGCAATATTTTATATATTTTAGCAAAGAAAAAAGTTTTTTGCTATAAAAATTGTGAAAATATTATCCCTAGCTCACATTCCCTATTTGTGGATTTAAAAGTCCCCATCCCTACTACAAATGTAATGCTGATGTCACCTGGTCTCCAAGCATATTGTCTTAGGTTGAAGTTCTCCATGTCGATAATGGCAGAGACAGTCCCAGCGGCTAGTCCGCACTTCTTACTCTGTTCCCATGCTATCCCCTGGTACGTCTCGATCATCTTTATGGTCATGCGGATAAAGTCGGCCTTGTTCAAGGAGTGCAGCATACCCCACATGTCAAGACCGGCAAACGGGATCACCACCACTAGGAAAACGGTTTTTTGTTTGTTTAGACGTTAACAAATATGGTTTTATAAATCATAGTTAAGCCTACAATCACAAAGTTATTAGCTTACTTACATCTAAAATTGTTTCAGGTTAATAAAGAGGATTTTTAGTGACTTTTTTGTGACAATGTAAAACCAACCCCAGTGCAACCTTACAGAATTGAAACCAGGGCTTCTAATTTTATGTCCGGTATACCAGCCGGATGACCAATTCTGTTTGAATATAAATTTAAAGTCCAATTTTAATAGGAAAGGTTTCTTAGTAAATACAAATACGACGGTATGTCAAAAAGTTGCCGCACTGTCTTGTTTGTAGGCCACTTACAAGAGGTTGAGAGTTGGCAGCATTGTAACCCAGAATCTGATGTTTCGATAAATTGCCACTGTTGAACTTTCTTTAAGTGCATTTGATGCTACTGAGCATGGATATGGTTGCATCTCTTTACATATGCACCAAGGAAGAACAGAGAAAAGTCATATGGTTTTTGTGGTCCGAAGATGTTAAAGGACCTGAGATTCACACCTGTTTATGTGCTCAATACAGGGGCAATGCTTTACCTCAATGAGGTGTATGAGTGGATATAAATGTTCAAAAATTGTTGGACAAGTGTGATTGATGCATAGCAGTCAGGACGGCTGTCAACCATTAATGAGCAACATGAACACGCCAGGGCCAGAAGAGTCACGATAGAGGTAATTTCACTACAAGTAGGTATGAGTCAAGGTTCCATCTATTCGTTTGTGCACAACATTCTTATTTTCCACAAAGTCTGTGAAATAGGTACTTAAACAGCTGATTTTCATCTGTTTGGACCCCTCAAGAATGTGCTGAGAGGTCATCAATTTGCAGGTGATGATGAGGTGAAAGGGACGGTGTATGATTGGCTATGCGCACAACCAAAAACTTTTTTTTCTGAAAGAATAAAAAATCTTTTAGAGCCTTGGGCTAAATGTACTGAGAAGCAGGGATACTATATTGAAAAATAATGCCTTTGTGATGATGTATCTAACATAAACAAAGAATTTGTCAAAAATAAAGTGTGGAAACTTTTTGAAGTACCCAGGCATATTTTTTTGTGGCTGACATTATTTATTTTTATAAGTATTGATCAAATATATAAAATGTTACAGCTGCAGATAACATGACTTTATGTATGAATACATGAAAGTAGATCTAGTAACTTTTATAGCTGTCAGTTAAGGCCCAGCCTATGAAAATTGGACTGTAAGATTCTTTTCAGGTTTTGTCTATATTCAAAACTTTATTCCGTTTCAGCACAATTTATTGGTTGAGAAAGACCCCAAAACCAACTGTATCTAAAACTTCCAAGGGCATAGTTATAAAGTGTAGGGGCAATAGCTATTAATATTGATAAAATAAGTTAAATAATATGGCTATAGAAAGTGACGTATCAATGCTATTTTTTATGTGTTTTAATTAGATGTACCTGAATGGATTCTTTGAAACATTTACATATTCCTGCTTCCCAAAATCTCCCATCGCCATCACTCGGAACAAAATATTTGACCATAGACTTGCAAATTTTACTACAGCGCCAATGAGTTACTAAATTTATTTCATTCTAATGCCTTCAACTAGTAAATATTTTTTTTACCATCGTAATAAATAAAATCAATAGGTAAATCAAATTTAGAGGAGATAATTAATATTTTTTAAATATAGAACGACAAGATCAAACTTTTTATTTCATTTAGTCTACTCTAGTTTGGAACAAAATTTTCAAATACCTGTTATTATTAAACTCTTAAATGATTTTGATCTTAAGAGTATTATTTATTATGTATAAAACTCCCCAGAAACCCATTTTGAGCACAATCACTAAAGTCATTTTTGAACAATTTGAATTTTTAATAAAATGTAATTAGTAAAGTACTTTGAATTTTAGAGCGAGAATTATAATCACAAGTCTGCCTCGAGGTAAGGCAATACACATAACATACCTATCATAGATATTAAGTATGAACAAAATCCATTAAACTGTTTTGACTGTATCCCTAGTTACAGGCAGACAGATCAGTGTAGAGGAGTGTTGCCAGAATGAGCAGAGTTTATTTAAACTCTATCTTTGATAAGTTGTATAGGCTATGTAACAACAAACACACATTCCCATGTGAGGTATATAGAGCAGAGATCTATGTGTGATTGGTCAAATGGGGGATCAAGAGTCTGAGTACATCTGATAGTTACAGCTTTAACAAGCTCTTCCTACCCTGGCTACACTCCATCATATAAATACCCTGGCTACACTCCATCATATAAAACCGAGACAGATGAATTGTAAAAGCCACTTTTTATTTTATTTTAGCGGCACATAAGACGCTAAGATCCATCATAAGGTGATTTATTTTTCATTATTGCAATACTTTATCTATATGATATAGTAGAAATTGATAATGTGTATGTAAATTATCGATTTTCATAAAGATAAGTTTCAGACTAAGCATCTACACAATCAAAAGAATCAAAGTTAGTTTACCTGGAGCACCCTCCTTGTCGAAACCAGCCAAGCCACTGGGGTAGTATTTCTTGATGACCTCAGGGGGTTCCCAAGTGTTCAAGGTCTCGACTTCCCACTTCTCTCGCCACTTCATAGACTGAAGGACAGCGAAAATAAAACATCACATGTCGTTAAACTACATCACTAGCGTGTGGACTAAAGTAGTTGTGTTTCTAGAGATATTTCTTTGACTCTTGCATGCATGTTCCATTCACAGGTATCAGGGACATTGTAAGGGGGTGGAGGTGTTTCTCAGGGGGTACAAGGCCTCTTGATGTGGGAAACATCGATAAGGTGTTATGCCTTGAGAGCTCTTCTCACCCGACTGATCACACCTAACTTAGGTAGGCAGTACAGCTCGAACCAGGTGTCGGTGCGTATTGAGATCTTTTGGATCCTAACAGAGGAATTGAGACCAGTGAAACCCTACTTAGCACCGCGTCTTACTACCCGTTCGGGTTATACGCCTAAATACTAACTACGCTAATGGATTAGGGATTGGGGAGGTTGAATATAGATGAAGTGAACCCACATTTGCGTGGAGGGAGAGTGGAAAGCAATTTAAGAAAAAACATCCCCAGTTCCCCTGAGTGAGATTCGAACCTCTGTCTCCCCATTCTCGACAGTCTAGCTCAACACGAAACTAGCGCGTTAGTTAACTACACCAGCGAGGTGGGTCCCAGTGAAACCATCTTAACATATTATAATAATCGGCCCCATGGTGCAGTGAACGGTGCACCTGGCTACAAGCATAGGGGTCCCGGGTTTCTATTCCCAGCTGGTGCCCTGGGTATTTGCCCCAAAAGGGGAACTAACCCAGCGGTCACCAGTGTTTAGTTAATTAAGCTTAAGTTCGGTTTGAGTGTTTTCTGGTGTCACTCTCATACTCACTATCACCATCATACTAACTATCATCCTCATATTTACTATCACCATAAGCTCAGCTCATCGGGACATGTAAAGAGCTTCCCCGGATAGGATGTACGATCAACATATTATTTTTACGGGGGCTTTTTCATCCTCTATTCACCCAAATGCAGGTGCATTTCCTTGAAACAATCACATTATTTTTAAGCACCTCGTCTAACTCCCTGTTCGGGCTATAGGCCTACGTTTATGTACCAATTACGCTAATGGTTTTAGGAATGACGAAGGTTATATATTTAGAAGAAATCTATCTTCATTTGCGTGGAGTGAGAGTAGAAAACAATTTTGGAAAAACCACCCTCAGTACACCCAACCGAGATTCGAACCTCAATCTCCCTGTAACCGGCGGTCTAATCTACTGCAAGAGTGATTCCTTAAACCATGTGGCCACCGAAGTGGCTATGAGAGAGGTATAGTTAAAAGGAAATGTAGAGGGAAAGTGGGAAAACTATCAATGCTAAACAAGCTCAGTACACTCGACCGGGATTTGATTCCCGACCTTTCCATCACAGGTTATCAAATTTGTAGGTATATTGACTCCTTAGACTGTATGACCACTGGTGCGGATCATGCCATAACTGTACATTATAGTTGAATTAAATACAAAAATCATTTAATAAATAACATATTTCTTTGCGGTCAACATTGATAACAATTAACTTTATTATTTGTGTGTTTTTTAGGTAATGATTATATATGTATATGTCAAAAGTGACAGCTGCAGATGACACGACTTTATGTATGAATATATTAAAATTGTTCTAGTAACTTAAGTAACAAATAACTTACTGTTCTTCCCACCAAAATCATACTTTTTATATATATAATGGTGGCCATAATACGCGACTACAGTCTAGTGACAGCGACTTGGTAGCAAACGTGAACGACCTTGGGTCTTTCATATAATTAACCTTCCTTGACGTTCTGACGTCCTGGTCGGCGTGACGAAGAAGCCAGCCCGTAGTGCCACACGAGGCGACAGCGACTTGGTCCCAAACGTGAGCGACCTTGAGTCTTTCATATAATTAACCTTTTTTGACGTTCTGAAGTCCAGGTCGCGGCGACCAGAGTTTGCAAGAATGGCCGCGCCCTAACGTATTAATTAAAAATAGAAGAAAGTAATGAATGTTCATCTCCACTTACTTCCCGTAACATCTTCTCAGCTGCTTCAGGATTAAAGTTGCGAGCTGCAACAGAAAAGAAGACAACATTGTGAGACAAGTGAAAGCTGAACATTACAGGTTTTGACTTCGTGTACAAATTACCGAACAAGCACTTGTCATGCGATGCAATGTTTACTATTTGTTTTACATTCATAAAGTTCACTGTCACCCGAGCCAAGAGAGCTTAAATAAGTGGGTCATTCAGTGAGTGCGTCTCTATGGGGATCAACGGTGGCTATAGTTGATTCACTATAACTTTGGGCCTTTTTTTGACAGGTCAAAGTTTAATTAATTATTTTGTTTGTATTCAGCCGTCTCGCAAATGTTTTGTCAATTTAACAGTTTTTTTAAGCACCGTGTCTTACTACCCGTTCGGGCTATACGCCTTATATTAATTACGCTAATGGTTTTAGGGATTATTAAGGTTATATATATAGAAAGTGTGCCAGCATTTGCGTAGAGGGAGAGTAGAAAACCATTTTGGAAAAGCCACCCTCAGTACACACGACCGAGATTCGAACCTCGATCTCCCCATCATCGGCAGTTTAGTATACTGCGAGAGTGGCGCGTTAGACCATGCGGCCACTGAAGCGGGTCATTTAACAGTTGCAGTTCGATTTTGATTGGAAGGTACTTATTTTTTTACATTTAAAATTTACTAAAACAATTTCCATATGTCAATACGTCAAATCATATGATTTCCAACTGTCACTTTTAATGTACTATATTAACAATACCTATAAAATTATCACTAATAATAAAGTTAAATGCTATCAATGTTGAAAGAAAAAGAAAATATAATATGTTTTTATATTTTCTAAGATAGTCTTAACACTAAAATACTACTTTGGTTAGTTTACACCACGTGTTAAAGTTATAGGTCTATATCCCAAAGTTGCATTAACTCGGAGCTGTTTAAGTTTATACTGTAAGAAAAGGACAAAGCTACCGTGGACGTATCATACCATAAGTCTTGACAATTTAAGTTTATAAATTGTTTTATTAATAGGAGGATACATTTTAATTTTCTTTATAAAATAAAGGTATAAAACTTAAGGTTCTCCTAATGCCACGGCAGTATACAGGAAATGAATAATTATTATATTTTTAATTTATGGAGAATTCAGAACAATTTGTTTTTAATTAGCGTATTTATATGTGACAAATATGATTAAAAATGTAAAAACTGCAACTCTAAAAGGGGTACCAGCCGAAGCGATTAGATGTCTTTCAATTACGCATTATCTAAGATGTGGTTAGTTAATTCAAAGTATGGTTTAAGACACAATTGTGGTAAAATGTATAAACATCTTCCTAAAGGGCTAAAAACCTTGCGTTATAAGTTCTATAATATTTTTTTAATCGTGAACAGATGGGCTTAGCTAATTTTCAGAGACGTTTTGGCACGAATTATCGTAGCTCTATGATTAGGATAAATTGCTAAAACTTAGATCTAACCTTCCTCAAACAAATATTTTTTTTAAACAGGGTCACAT
Organism: Timema californicum; assembly: GCA_902141385.1. Lineage (NCBI taxonomy): Eukaryota > Metazoa > Arthropoda > Insecta > Phasmatodea > Timematidae > Timema > Timema californicum. The sequence goes on along the minus strand of CABFOW010000044.1, from coordinate 4,546 downwards.
CATGAAATATTAATATAATTAGGGACAGTTATTTTATTTGTTTTAAGGCTTCAGTAATATTATTCTCATAAGAAATACCTCAGTGTGGGCAGCGCGCTCAGCAAACATAATATACGTCAGTTTATAGTCATATCGCTACAGGAAGAACTGTATGACAGTCCAAAAATTATTATTATTGTTATCACCGCGTCTTACTACCCGTTCGGGTTATACGCACTTACGCTAATGTGTAGTCATAGGGTGATTGTGAGATGAAATGGAGGATCTACAGTTAAACGTGGAATCCGAACCACGGTAGAGGCCTGGCATCCCCCACATTCACAAGATGTATTGTCAGAGGTGAAGGAAGAGTTTAGTAATCAGATAAATCTGTGCTGGGACCGAGGATTGAACCCCTGGCCGCCAGCACAGAAGTCTAACACCTTACCCCTAGACCGCCAGGTCACCTGAAAGTCCAAACATTTATTAGAAATACTTTTATGTATTCACCAGGGTTGCTATTATTTTCTTACTACCAAATTACCTATGCTTTCCAGGTTTTCCAGAAGGAGTTTTCATTTTTCCAGTCAGCTTAGATTGAAGAAAAGATAAACAAAATTTCATTTTCCATCAAAGTGACTAAGTATGGAGTTATGGTAAAAGTTTAAAAAAGATGATTTAAGATTGATGGAGAAATATACATCTGCTGTCGCTTCACAACCCTTGTTTGAGGGGTAGTAAGACATGTTTGAAATCAGCGTGCTAAGTTCTTCAGTTCCCTTTATGTCCTTACAAAGTCCTCCTATTTTAATCTTTCAATTAGATGTCCAAAATTAATAAATATTCCAGTATTTCTACTATATTTTGCAAAATTATGTTTTCCCGACACCCAATATTCCCCGTTTCCCCCCAGTTTTTTAGTTGCGTGGCAAGCAGCCTTGATTAACACAAGTCAGATAGCGTTTGTAAGAAAAAAGGTATGACATTGTTGTAGGGGTGTGCGAGATCGACTTTATGGTTCGAGACGAGATCGAGAACTTTAGAATCCCTTACTTCGAGACAAGAACGGGAATTACAAATGTAAAATTAATTATTTATAAATTTGCTAATATTACGTACCTTAAAAAAACGGACTATTTAATTTGTTAAATGAAAACATATGCCCTAATAGAGTAAATTTAAACACACACATATATATATATATATTTAAAGTTGAAAATGTAAGCAATTTTTAATACTTTTGCTGAAATTAGGCTACTTAAATTATAAACAATTATGAAACACATGTTAAATCTAAATTTACATTTAGAATAAGTTGACTTTCATATTTATACTTAAATAATAAAGAAAGCATGAAAAACAAGTTTAAAAGTAAATTAAATATGAACAAAAAGCAATTCCTGAACTTTTCCCGAAATTTTCGGGATTACTAAATATTTTTCCCGACAATCGACTCGGGAACGGGAAATATTTTTTTCCCCGCGGAAATCCCGCACACCCCTACATTGTAGAAACAGCTACCCAGATCTATGCCCGAATATGGCAATAGACTATACTGGCGATGACAGGGAGATTGGGATTCGAATCTCAGTCGGGTGTATCAAGGGTGGTTTTCCATGCATATGAGAGGACACTTCCTCATTCCTAACTCATTAGAGTAATTATTACATAAACGTATAACCCATACATACTTAATCACGCAGTTTCCTTACGGGGTAGGAAAGAAACTGAGCATATAGCTTAAAAACAAAAAATTAATCCATCCTCACTAACTTTCTCCTCACTTCCCTATCCTTTTATACTCCCCTCGCTTCAACAACGTCCATACGCCGAGTCATACATGCTCTTTTATTTTTTAAACTCTTCTAATGTTTCTCTTTTTCCAATATTCATCTGCAACATTTAGCTACGTCTTACATGGCCTACCCCTTACTTTTGATCCATACACTTTACCCGCATATATTTGTTTTGCCACTTGAGCCATCCTTTCAACATACTCAAACTACCGTAAGACACTTCTTTCACATTTGTCCATTGGATTCCCTTTCAAACCGCACTCCTTCCGCGCCCATTCATTACTCACTCTGTCCATACGAGTTTGTTCACCAAATACAGTGTAACTCAAAAGGGCGCTAAAAAATGCAATAAAAAATATACCGAGTAAAGCCCAGGTAGCTCAAAATAGATATTTAGAATTATTTCAACAAACGTTTGTGAATGACCAAGGGAGTCAAGTCTCGTCCACAATGGCTCCTATCAAACTGATGACTATGCAGAGTTTTCGTTGGTTGAAGACAAAATTTCCTCAGCAAAGCTTTAGTAGCATTCAGATAGGAAAAACTTTATCCGTCAGCTGTGTGTGCAAGAATTGTATTCTTAAATGAATCCTACGGCAACGGTGAAGAATGGACCTGTGTTATACTTTGGACAAGATATTCGATGGGGGATTAGATGGACTGGCCCAATAGCATCAGCCCGAAAAAGCATACAACCAACACGTGTACTGCGCGCGTTACTTTGGTGGTGTAGAGCTATAGCTAGTACGCAGGGAGAAATAAAATTACTGTTACCATTATGAAATTTTTGAAAAATACTCCGTTTACTATGGCTCTATCTTATGAGCTACACCATATAGGAAAAATAGAAGGTAAGCTTGCTACCTCATAGGTTAAACGAAGTGCACAAATAAACTGATGGATTGATTAGCAAAGTTATTATATATGCTAATAACGGGTACAGCCGAATCTAAATATCATAATCTTTAAACTGAAAAATTACGCCTGTACATAGGAATCAAACCCGATACCTTGGCCTTAATAGGCCAGTAAGCTAGCCACTGGGCTATCCATGTATCGTCCCGTGTTCAGGGTTATTCTTCACTCATATTATCGTAATCTATTAATATTCAAATTATATTTAAATATTCTCGTATTCTATTCATGTTCATAATATATTTAAATATCAGTGAAGAATGACCTGAGTACGGGACGATTCCTGGATAGCAAAGTGGTAGAGCATTGACATATTAAGCCAAAGGTTCCGGGCTCGATTCCCGTGTCCAGGTGTTATTTTTCAATCTAAAGAATACAAATAAAGTGTTCAAAGGGAATTTTAAAATTCTTATAAATATGTTATGATGTGTTAGTATGGAACAAAATTGATTTTCCTTAACTTGAAAATTAAAAATGTGTAGATTTTATTTAAATTTGTATTTTCTGGATAGAAAGAAAAGTGGGGGGAGGGGGAAAAAAGGCCCAGGTGTTGGACTCAGGGTTCGCAAGTGTTTCTGTTTCTCTTTCAGGAAACATCGGAGCTTGTAACATGTTCCGAGTGCAAAAAACTCTATGGTGTATTTGTTAAGGTTATAGCATCGTTGGAGAAGCCTAGCCAAACCGGTACGGCAACACGATTTGACCCCAGACCGGCCTAACCCAAATATGAATAGTATAGTATAGAGAAAGCACCCACCTCTGAGCCATCGTAGCAGGTAGTAGTCGTCGTGGTACGGCTTGGTGCAACAATCCGCAACACCTCTCCGAAACTGCGAACAGAAGAGGAAAAAAAAGGACCGTTTATTTGACATTGAATTTAACTTGGTTTATCGCATACTTTTGAACACAAAGTCGAGCCAGAACAATACACAATAAATAAACTCGCCGTGTCGTGGATTATTGCCAGGGTAAGCAAAGCTTATTAAAAGTGTGTCTATGAAACATTCTCAACCACTCGCTCTCTACGTATTGGACTAATCATATGTTACATAGGCTCTGATTTTCATAACTCACATGGGAATGGATCTCTGTCGATACCTGACCAATGAATGTTAAACCGAGTGATGAGAACAATTCACAGGAACAGTTTAACGTTAACTAGGCTATTTAGAGTCTGATGACAAACAATTAGGAAATCTAAGGTCACTGTTCAAAGAGGTGCTATTTTTATTATTAATAGTAATAACAGTAGTAGAATCATTAGTAGCAGTGGCAGCGGTAGAATCATTAGCAGCAGTGGTAGCAGTAAAATCATTAGTAGTAGTAGCAGCAGTGGAATCATTAGCAGCAGTAGTTGCAGTAGTAGAAGCATTAGCAGTGGTAGCGGTAGAATCATTAGCAGTGGTAACAGTAGAATTATTAGTAGCAGTGGCAGCGGTAGAATCATTAGCAGTGGTAGCAGTAAAATCATTAGCAGCAGTGGTAGCAGTAAAATCATTAGTAGTAGTAGCAGCAGTAGTTGCAGTAGTAGAAGCATTAATAGTAGTAGTAGCAGCAGCAGCAATAAAACATTAGTGGTAGGAGTAAAAGCATTAGTAGCGGTTGTAGTAGCAGCATTTGTGTTAGTGATAGCAGTAGTAGTTATATTAATAGTTTTTTAGTACTAGTATTAGTAACATCAGTTTTTTAAAATGAATTATTACTTATTAGGAATAGTCAGTAAATACATACAAGGTAAAAGAGTACATGGTTCAGCTAAGTACTTGGTGCCAAGTTGGTGCCAAGCTGGTGCCAAACATTTATATTGTATAAATATTTTAAATTATGTAATGGAGTATAAGATAATATTAAGTTAA
>CABFOW010000043.1:502863-555141 GCA_902141385.1 Timema californicum | reverse complement strand
AGCGACCCCCCCCCCCCCCTTTCCCTTCTTCCAAGTGAACAAACAGACAAGAGAACGGCAATCTGCGCGCGCTGCCCGGCGCATTCTATAACTTCTATGGACTGTATTTGTGCTTGTGACCGATGCTCGTAGGCTCTCGAGTTTGTTTTCGAACCCCCCACACCCCCTACACCGCACACTGAGAACACATGATTACCATAGGGTATCTAATGGTCTGAATCCATAGTAGAGTTACACATTACACCCTGGACTTACAAGGTAACTAGCCTAACTATTATGTAGGCTCATCACTCTTTTCTAAATTCCCTTTGGCTTTAAAACTTCAATCATTCAAAATTCAATGTCTCGGAATTAAGTATATTTATATATAGCTATGTTTAATATATATTGCTACGATCAGATTTTTGGTCCTTGCCCATAAGGCAATGTTAACTTGGGGAAAACCTTTGTCCCCATTAATATTTTTTGTATCTTTAATTTCCACATCACGGAATGTTTTGTGATTTGGTATAACTACCTATGAAAGCTACGTTATGTTTACTTTAATTTTTTTGCCATCAGGACCTATTTATAAGGATAGGGATAGTTTATATTTACCTCCTGGTTTTCCTTTCAAGGTTGGTTAAATGTGGGGCCGCGATCCAGCGGAGTAATTAATTGTTGTACGGACACTTTTTTGGATGTTAAAGTTAGGATAGTTTATTGTTGTTTCTTTGCTTGTGTCTATATTTATATGGTTATTAAATGTGGGGCCGCGAGCCACCCAGTATATTTATCCACGGAGGGCGCCCCATTTGTTATTAAATCATTTAGGTATTCTTAATTGACTTTGAACTTTATACCTTATCATATATTATATTAATGCCTCTATCATTGTTTAGGTTAGGTACGTGCCCTCTTAGCTCACTTAATGTTTTGGAATTTGGGCAGGTGTTGGCTCACATTTATTATTGTGTAAAAGGAGACCAATTTATTAGATTTTTATTGCTATTCTTTGATGACGCCATTTTGGGACATCTAAGAATAAGGAGCCGCCTGTTGTTTGTCATTATTTAAAGTGCCCATCTGGCCTTGTTGGTAACCCTTGTGTCTTGTAGCCCATCTGGCTTATGTCCTTGGTTAACGCTATAACTCTTAAGTGCCTCTCCCTCATTGAGCTGTATCAAGTTATTATGGAAATAAATGTATAACTCTCTTGTGCTTACCTCTGTGGGATAATGTTGGGGGTAGGTCACAAAGCAATCAAAAGTTCATTAACGTGTGTTTTGGTTGGTGTTGTATGTTCATTAAGTTTTTTGTGTTGTCATTGTGAGGTGCATCATGTCTGTACCACATGATTTACTTCCATGGACACCTTGTTTTGGATGAATACACAAGTCATTACACTTGTTAGATCAATGAACATATTTACCAAATATTAAGATTCCCAGCTATATACTTACTTATCTACCAGGAATTCAACCTACGGTGCTAATCTGTAGCCTTTTTTACCCACCACTTCTTAATACCCGCTCAGATTATAAACTCTGGCATCATCCCACAATCAAGATATACCTACCGAGTGGCCGCCGGCTGTTGGCGAAGATAGTAACAACCTCTCCGTAAAAGGGGTGTCGTGTTCAGCACAGCGAACTCTCCAGCCACTATTCTCAGTTTTATAGGCTGTAAATGATTCTTTTTCATTCAAATAGCTCCTCATTTTTCCTCATGAAGCCAAGTTGAGCTTGTTCCAGACCCACTGCTTCACAGAAAATCTGGAAGTGCCAGGAATCAAACCTGGGACCTCTGGATCTGTAGCTGAAATCTCTTACCACTAGACCATAGAGTCGGTCCTATTCAGATTAAATTCATATATTAATTACTCTAATAGAATAGGGAGTAGGAAGGTAGAATTTCAGAGTAAATATACTCATGTTTGTGTGGAGCGAGAGTGGGGAAACATTTGTGAAAAATCACCCTCAGTACACCCAAGCAAGATTTTAACACGAATCTTCCTGTCACCGAAAGTCTAGTCTAGCATGAAAGTTGTGCAATAGTCCATTCAATCTATCAAGCAGTTTAATCTTTAGCTACTCTAATATAACCTAAACGTCCTTATCTATTTTCCACTCTAAACATCAATCAGTTCCCTTACATCAAGGTGAACAATCCTGGGTCAAAAGCCTGATACTCCCATTTTATCTAGCTGCAATCTGCTATTGAACATCTTAACACCCACTTCGGTGGCCTCATGTTCTTTGGCATCACACACTCATTAAACTAGACTGCCAATGACGGGGAGATTGAGGTTGGAATCCTGGTCAGGAGTATTGAAGGTGGTTTTCTATAAATGGTTTTTCACTTTCACTCCACACTTCCTCTAAAGTCAACCTTCCTCATCTCTAACACATTAGCATAATTAGTATGTATGCATATAACTCGAACGGTAAGAAATACGCGGTGCTAAAAAAGACATCAATGTTGCCTAATCAATCTGCAGATTCCTATAGTTCTACTTAATCAATGTCGGAGTCTATTATAAATAAAATGGACTACCAACAACATGCTTGAATATTTTTGCATAAACTTTTCTTTGATTCCACCAAATAAACCAAAATAATATCCTTCACAAGCTGTTATTCACCTGCAGTGAACAAGTATTGGTCCATTGCCCCGGGGTGTGAGCAGTTTCTTGAGGTAGGCCGCCACAGATTGGGGATAGAAGGGAACTCCGTTGTCTGGCCACGATGTGAAATGAAGGTGACTCACCTACACAAGGGAGGTTTTTTTGTTTATATTGTTCTGGTTGAGAAAACCTGATATTACTTACTATGCTTAACATTCATAGCGGCTACACAAAAATAAAACCTGGAGTCAGGGATTTATTTATGTCAGGGAAAACAGGTAATTGCCAGGGAATTTAAGAAAAAATCAGGAAATTTAAATACTACCTAAGCTAATTCTACACCTAAAAATTTAAAAAAAAGTGATTTTGTTTCTCAATGTTAGCAAACTGTATTGTTTAGATATAGCATTCTGCAAGCATGAGATGATTCCATAAGATTGGTTTTATATCACATTTAAACAGTGCCACAAATAATTCCTTAAACATTAAGTACTGAATAAATAACTTATAATAATGTTGTAGTACAACACTTCCTTAAACTTCAAGGAGACTTATCTTTCCATAGTAGGTGTCTTACACACCTATAAAACAGCTCTCCCTGGTGTCCTCTTCTAATTAGATTCTCTCTACTTTCACCTTTTGGCTCAGTCGTGTTTTAATAATATCTTGCAGTATGTAATTTTCTCAGCTCTACTCCATCCAACTTAATAGTTCGACTAGGCCTTATCCTCTTCCTTCTCATTACCATCACCTTACACTTCACCTTGCTAAATTTCACTCCACACTCTTTTACTTCCTCATTGCATTCCTGTAGTTGTTCTTGTACTCCCTCTTCCTTAAACCCCAATACCATCAAGTCATCAGCAAACATCATGGTTTCCAGTCTTTCATCATCGAGTTTTCCTCACACTTTGTTCAAGACCATTTCCATTACAAATAGTAGTTGTGAGAGGTCACTTCCCTGCTTCACTTAACTTTTTTTTGTAACACCTCTGTCCTCCCATTCTTCGTCTTAACACAACTCCTGATACACATGCTTCACTCATTACAACTCCTCTTTCCACTTTGGCCTCCTCCATCACTTTCCAACTTGTTTCTATCAACTCTATCATATGCCTTCTCCACATCTATAAATACCATTATCAAATCTTTCCCAAATTCATATTTTATTTCCATCAGCTGTTGTATAGCCAAGATCAAGTATATTGTAAACCTCTGTCCCTTAATCTGTGTTGTTCCTCTCTCCACCTTCCTTTTATTTTATTTCTTATTCTCTTTTCCAATATTTTCTCATATATATCTGTACAGTGGCATATCGGTGCTATCCCCCTATAATTTGTACACCTCTTCTTATCTCTTTTCTTGAAAATACGAGTATGTAGTATAACTTCCTTCTTCCAGTACCTTGTTTTCCTTTCAAATCACTCTCAGCACCTTGTTTAACCATTGTATACCTACTTCACATGCAGCTCTTATCATTTGACAGTCAATTTGTCCACACTTGGTGCTTATCCTTGTTTCATCCTCCTACTCTTTCCATGTGGGACTTCTTTCCCCCTCTTAAGTGTATAACCCGAATGGGTAGTAAGACGTGGTGCTAAATATTATTATATTCCCCCTCTTCTGAAATTTCTACCTGCTCCTCTGTTTCACTATCATCCTTTTCCTCTTCCGGGTTTAACATCATCTCAAAATATCTTATTAATTGTCCCTTTTCATCCTCTCCTGTCTTCAGCATACTTCCTTCTTCATCCATCATTTTAACATCTTGTCTTTTTTCCCTCCTCCTGTTTCCTACCTGGCTATAAACGTTACGTTCTTCCACGTCCGGTTACAGTATTTCTGTCCATTTTTGTAGCCAATCCTTCCTGTACCACTTACTTTGCTCATTTCTTCTTCTCTCTATACTCTTCCTATGTTTCCTCATTCCTATTAAAAAAACAACTTCCGAATGCTTTATTACTCTCCTCCACTGCTTCCTTCACCCTTTCGTTACAGCAGTTGTCTCCTTCCACTTTCTATTATTGTATGTTCCCCCACATAACTCCTCTGCCGCTCCCACCAGATTTTTCTTAAACCTTTCCTATTCAACCTCTACACTTTGCATCTCATCCTTGGGTATTAAGTTTTTTGCCTTTCTTAGGTACAACTCTCTTTCCTCTTCATTTTTTAGCCTTCACACCCATATTCTTCTTTCTTGTCTTAATTGTTTCTCCTACATCCCCATCCCTTTATGTCTGCCTTTTCATTTCTTAATCCATGATAAAGTAGTCTATCACCAACTTTTGCCCTCCACCCCAACTGTGTCTAGTGATCTTATTACTTATATTTCCGTCTAATACCAGCTGTTGCCACTTTCATTATATTTCTTGCACTTAACTCCAACAACCCTCATTGTTTCTCTCTCCCCATACTTTTTTCCCTCATATCTCTTCAAACCCTCCTCTCTTTTTTCCTACTTTTCGTTAAGATTTCCCACCTGCCACTCGTTTCTCATTTGTCTTTCTATATTTTGTCTTTTTATTCTGCTGGGCACCCAACTTGTGGGACATACATATGTATTGCCTCCACCTTTCTTTTTACATTACTATGCAAAATGCTAATCTTAGATTTACATGTATTTAACCTTCCTCTGAATCTATCACCTAGTGACTTTCCTTCTTCAGTCAAAGTACATCTTCCCTAATAAATCACACCTAATCTTAATTAACTTTGTTTTTTACGTATTTGAAAAACAGAATATTGAAACATTTAAGGGAGCTAACAGCTTCATTAATCTTTTATTTCTGCTTGTCTATTTATAATGGGTTATTCAACTTTTTTATTGATCCAACTAACTCAAGCGTGTCAACAACTTAATCTTAGTACACATGAGTAGGATAAGTTAAAGGAAATACACCAACATTCACCTTAATAATGAAAAAAATGCAATCTGGTAAGTGCAGGGATTCAAATTGTTCAAATCTCAACCTCTTGTATAGAAGTCAAGCATTATGGTGGTGAGCTAATTCTCTGCTTGAACCATCGACTATTCATTTGTGACTAATGTATCAGTTTTATCGGGGGTTCGGGAGGGGGGAGGTATGATGAAGGCAATTAATAGAAAAAGATTTGCATTTATTATAAAAGAGAATGGAAAATCTATGTATCAAAAAACTAGCTTCATTAGAGGAGATTTAATTTTAGTTCAAAATATTCACTTTTATATACACCTGGAATGATGATGTCAAGCTTCTAGTTAAACTTGAGCTATAAATCTCTTATTACAACTAGTTCATAAGTAATGTGATATATTTCTTTGAAATCACTAGGTTAAAAAAGCACAAGAAACCCTTCTTTAAAGAGGGATATTAATTTTTATTTGTCACTGTTTCAATGCACTAGCCAATATTATTCCTAATCATTGGTCTCCTGGATACAACTTTCTTATATTAGCGGGTTCGTGTGTATGCCTAAAATGTCAGACGTAACATTTGTGTGTATATGTGTAAGAATTTGTATGCCTAAAATGTCAGACGTTAGGTGTGTGTGTGTGTATACGTGTGAGACTTTTGACAGTAAATTCACTTGTTCTTAAGTATGAAGCCTATCGTTGTTGATGGTTTACATTTCCTTTCTCTTCTTTGACTTGCATGATATATTGAAATGTCTGAAGGTGAAATCTGCAAACACACTAACATCAGCTGTCAGTATAGTCACAGTACCATGTGACTCTTCTTTTCCGAGCTCCGTCCAATACTGCTCACACTTTTTCTGTAATACAAGCTACATTTATTTATACTTGGCTATTATAAATACGACACTAAGATAAATCATTGTTAAACGTGCAAATCTTTAGAAGAAGGAGAAGTCCTTAGTTTTTTCACCAAAAACTAATTTCTCCGCCAACTAAATCACTAGCCATAAAATGGCCTTTATATATTTTTGTAGTTTCTATAAGCATAATTTTTATCATCTCATTTGAAAGTGGATGTTTCTGAATCGGCATCCATCTCCTTGCATGCAATCGGACACCCATAACATTGGTCTGGATTTGTGATAACTGGTAGCAATTGAGGAAGTGAGCAAAGTGCATGCATGGGCGCACATATGAACATCGGAGCATAGTTGGATTACATACACTACAAAAGTATCTTATGAATATTCCAAGTTGGCCTCACCTTGCCATTTTCTATGACACTTGCTAGCATGGCGATTACGCTCACTTGTTCCTGCTATACCATTCGCCAGAAGTCCACCATCGTGGTGGGTCTAGGCCCCTGAGTTGCAATGTAGAACTTGTCTGCCTTGTAGCCCTAAGATCAGAAATTTTGTCTAAAAATATAACATTTTATTCCCTAAGTATTCTATTTTTCTTTTTTTCTTTATTCTGCTTAGATACTTTCAAACACCTCTTATTGATAATCTCCATCGGAAATAATAATCTTAAATTCATGTTGCATTGTACATTCATATTTAATTATTTTAAACTAAATAATTACTATGAATATGTATAAGTAAAAGACCATTTTGTATAATATTTTGTTGCCTGATATTATTAACATACAATTATTATTGCTGTGATATCTATAAAAACCTAAACACTCCCTTACTACCCCTTACAATTAACCGCTTCCCCTAGTAACCAAAAACGCCCAAATTTGGAACCACTGGTCTAAGGTGTCACTCTTGCAATAGACTAGACTGCAGATGTTGGGGAGATCGTGGTTCGATCCCGGTCAGGTGCACTAAGGTTGTTTTTTTCCCAAGTGGTTTCCAACTCTCTCACACAAATGCGGGTACACTTCCTCTAATTTCAACCTTCTTAATCCCTAACCTATAAGAGTAATTAGTACATGCAACACCCAAACAGGTAGTAAGATGCGGTGCTAAGAATAAAAAACTATAGATGAACTCTTATTTAATATACCATATTAGTAGTGTGTTTAAAAAATCAAATTACCTTTATTTGTATTATCACTGCATCTTACTACCTGTTCGTGTTCAATGCATATATGATAATTACTCTATTAATGAGATAAGGATGAGGAAGGAAGCATTTTAGTGATGATCTACCCACATTTGCTTGGAAGGAGAATGGGAAATAATTTAGGAAAACCGTCAGTAGACCCGACCAGTATTTGAACCACGATATCCACTTATTCAGTAGTCAAGTTTAACACGAGAGTGAAAGTTTAGACCATTCAGCCACTGGAGCAGGTTTAAACTACCTTTCTTTCACAAAATGTTAAACATGTTTAATATAATATGATTATACAACTTGCTTTTATCAATTTAGAAAATGTACTCATCACACAACACTGTTAGGCTAATCAAGTCTCGTAGACATGCAGCATGAATAGCAGATTCTAGAACCTTGTTCGGGGTACTAACTGACAAACCCAATGAGGAGAGACCATTGGGAAGACCTAAACATTAGAATAACATTAGAATGGACCTGAAAGAGATAGGATGTAATGAGGTGGACTGGATAAAACTAGCCCAAGATATTGATAGGGTGTACTGAGGGGGGCTGTATAGAACTAGCTCAAGATAGGGATGGGGTGTAATGAGGGGGACAGGATAGAACTAGCTCACGATAGGGATAGGTTTATAACCGCGGTAATGAACTTTCGAGTCCCTAGTGCCTTAGAGTAAGTAATTATGCAAATAAAACAAACTAGTTGAGGGACCTTGTCACCAGATCGCAAATTAATTATTTAAAAATAAAGATTGAACTGCATCCTATTCACGCAGGCTATTCACATTTATTTATACAAATAGTAGTATACATGAGTAAGATAGAATTTAGATGGAATGTAGCCACACTGGAACAAAGAGAAGGGGGAAAACACCCTCAATATATCTGACCCAAGTTTCAAAACTTGGTGATGCAGTTTAGACAGTTTAACTTCTGTCACCACCTATGCAAGCCTCTAATTAAATGAGCACGATATCAGCTCAATATCATAAGTATTAGAGGTGTGTTATGGGATGCAATTCAACATTCTTGTTATATGTAAGTAACTAACACACCTGTAAATCATAATTGAATTGTATTAGATTTATAAAAATGTGTATGTGAATGGTGTGTGTTTATCTTTGAAATAAAATATGCTTTGAAAGTATTTCAATTGTTATTTGATTTAAACTGTTTCATTGAGTATTAGTGAGGCTAAATGTGCACTAAATAGATTTGTAGTCTCAAATGGTGGAGGTGTGTGAAACTATAAGATAATAATCACTAATGAGATTAAATTAAGGGAATGTGAGTACTCGAAAATTAGAGTTCAAGTCATGCTTGAGTTGTTGTTCAAAATCGGCTCGAAGATTTTTACAGAACTCGAAAATTTTTAGTGCCTACTCTGAATTTTCACTTTAGCTCGAAAATTCTTAGTTTAATTAATTCTATTCAATTTAAAGATACCATTTCATAGCAAATACATTCCCTCAATCTTCCCTTTGCCTTTATTTAATAAAAGTTTAATTGAAAAACAATTTTAGATTAATTTAAAAATCTTTTTTTTTGTAAGCATAAACTTTTTTAGTAAACATTAAATCCTTTAAAAAAATATGTTTGTATTTATAGTTTATGCATGGATCTATATCAAAAACTCAACATGAAATACCAGTAAATCCATTTTGCATATTAGTTGAACTTGAACTAAATTTGATGTTTTTATTCAAACTCAATTCGAACTTGACTAGAATTGAAAAGTGAGTAATCGCACATATATAAGTAAAATAAATACAATATATACTAAAATTATTAAATTATTTTAAGAATAGATTATTATAAGATGATATTTTTTATGTACATGGACAACAATCAAACCTAAACAATTTTAGCGGTTTAATTTGGTTAGCTGTATATTGGATAATACACGTTGTAGAGAAATAAGCTCAAATTTCTAGTTTTATCAATTTTATTAATTACAGCCAATGTAAATTATTTTGTCAGTTAAATTATTTGTTACAAACATATATGTGAGGTGAAACACGCACCCATACGAAAAACATTACCAACGAAATGTTGAACATTATAAACTTGGTTGACACATACATCCATACTTAAAGACTACTATCGCCCAAAATGCCACGAGAGATACTTTCTGTTGGTTTTGAAATTGTGCCCTGCAACCAATCAGAAAACAACTGTGATCGCATTACTCAGAACTGGCTCTACAGACTATTGCTGGAAACAACAAATTCTCTTTACCCTGCAAGGTGCCTAAAGAGTAGTATCAGGCTGGCTATTTATAGTTTCTTGCAGGTACCTACATTCCTCTTACATTTTCAGCCTCTGGTTTGCAACACACTAGATTTAAAATTATATCTTAATAGATCTTAACACGTCTTAAATTGAATGTTTCACAGTTTCTAGCTTTTATAGAATATCTGGCATGGTTTTTTTCTGAATTTGTTTCAAAAATTTCAAGATTATTCTATTTTAAAACTCCATTTTTATAGATATGAAATGAAAACACATCATTGATTTAAAAAAAATATTTCTGAATTTCTAAATACAAGTAAAGAATATATATAATCCTTACTAGTAATGTGCTAATGAACTTAAAAATACTTAGAATTACTTGCATATATTGCTTGGAAAAAATTCACTATTACATATAGATGTAAGGTGACTCAGCTTGAGTAAGTTTTTCCAAATATTCTGCAATTTATTGAGTGAGATTAAAACAAATATTGAGATTTAGAGGACGAGGTCTGGCTGTCTAAACTTTACATTTCTAACAGAATCAATAAAAAACCTAGTTCTCTGAATCTAGAACTCAGCTGGATTTCTGCCTATTCAAACCATTTCCAACTGATGGTCACTGACCTCTAACAAAACAACTACTTTCCAAACATGTAAGATCACAATAAAAACTAACCAGGTTTTGACTTAGTAACTGAGAAATATGTTGTTAAAATTGATAAGTTCTACACAAATTTCAGTTCAGACCTAGTGACTTCAAAATATTCAAAGATATTGTTCAATATCTTTATTTGCCATTCAGACCAACCAAACTTAGAAACAACATTGCAGGAAAAATTAGTATGAGCTTGTCTACGAATAAAGCTTCCCTTGAAAATGATATAATAACTCTACAGTGTGATCTGTTCTGAAAGGCCCAATCATCAGAAGAAGAATTTTGGAGATTTGTTTCTTAAGAAATGTATACGAATATAAAAAATTGCAGTTAAATGCTTCACTCCTCTTTTGGTTGAACATATTTGTATGAATCAGCATTTTCTTATTTGAAACTAACAAAGACCAAAAACATCACTAAAATTTAACAAATTTTGAAAATTTGAATGGTTCTCTTTGACTGGCTCTATCACAGTTTACACCTCATTTTGGAAGCTTGATGGATGACATGATACCACAATCTTCTTATTAGTAAGAAACATGTTTTTAAATGTATCCAGTGTCTTAAAATGTGAATATATTTTTCTTTGTAGACAACAATTTTGTGTTTGATCTTCATATTCAGATAGCTTTTTAATATTTAAGGTGTTACTCAGGGAATGTAAACTCTAGTAGCTCAAAAATGGTTTTAACGAAAAAAATTAAATCGTGAGATAAAACAAGTTGGCCAGGGCTGAAGTAGATATTAAATATCATTACAAAATTCATATTGTTAGCTTTCAACTTACAAGCATACCAAGATTCCATCGCGATTCTTAGATTTGTTTTCTGAAAGTCTCCCATAATCCCATGGTTGAGTTTGTCCTCGAGCGAACATCTGAAAATATTAGAAAGAAAAAAAACTGTATTTATTTTGATTTGATAATAGATCTTAATATCCAAGATTTATTGAATTTTTTTAGTAAACTATAAATTATTACAAATTATGTGTATGGTTTTAAGAGCATGCTTCATAGTAGGCCCAACTCAGTTCCTGGTTCGCACAAGGTATGGAAGTTAAAGATAAAAGAAAATACCAAGATATGCCAGATATGCGTCCAGAGCATTCGTATTTTAGTGATTACTCGAAATTTTCTGTGGTAACAATGGAACAAAATTTGTTGTTAGTAATTGCAGTATGTCACCTATTGAGTCAGAATAGAAATTTGTGCACAATGCTTAGCTCTGAAGCTATTCTAAAATGGTCTAAAAGGGCCTTTACAACCCAGTTTTTATCTAAATATTATTTAATATTTCAACAATGTTCTGAATTTTAAACTTCTATTAACACTCTATCACCATTAATGTGTAATCAGAAATAATCCATATGCAATAGTGTTTGTGTAAATTTACTATTTCTAGCCGACTGTATCACAAAGTTGATGGACATATGATGCATACACTTCTTTGTTAAATTGTGTATTTAGGGGAAAAAACTCAAAGTTAAAATTATCATAACTTTAAAGTCACAAACTGGGCCAAAGAGCTTTCTAAATCATAATAAAATGTACATAATTATGTGTATGGCTTTAAGAGCATGCATCATAGTAGGCCCAACTCAGTTCCTGGCTCGCACTAGGTATGGAAGTTAAAGATAAAAGAAAATACCAAGATATGCCAGATATGCGTCCAGAGCATTCGTATCTTAGTGATTACTCGAAATTTTCTGTGGTAACAATGGGGGTCCAAAACAACAACGTTTCTTGTTAGTAATTGCAGTATGTCACCTATTAAGACAGAATAGAAATTTGTGCACAATGCTTAGCTCTGAAGCTATTATAAAATGGTCTAAAAGGGCCTTTACAACCCAGTTTTTATCTAAATATTATTTAATATTTCAACAATGTTCTGAATTTGAAACTTCTATTAACTCTTTATCATCATTAATATGCTATCAGAAATAATCCCCATGCAATTGTGTTTGTGTAAATTTACTATTTCTAGCCGACTGTATCACAAAGTTCATGGACATATGATGCATACACTTCTTTGTTAAATTATGTATTAAGGGTAAAAAACTCAAAGTTAAAATTATCATAACTTTAAAGTCACAAACTGGGCCAAATAGCTTTCTAAATCATAATAAAATGTACATGTCCTATGAGAGGTCATATTGATAGAGGTCTAGTCTTTTCCTTTATTACTCACTAATTGTAGTGATATGTGATGCATATTTTTGATAGGCTTGTATCCAACTATGGCTTGTAAGCAATACTATCACCAAACAACATTGAATAGTTTCTAAAATAAATCAGATGCAAACGTCACTTGAATAAACATAACATGGATATTTCCAAATTACTAGTTAGTGAACAAATTCATAAGTCCTGTGTAAAGTTAATAGTTGAACGCACTGTTTCTCAAACTTTATCTTTTTGGCATGAAATTCCCTTATATCCATATTATATTATGAGTTAAGAAAACCCTTAATAGTGAACATACGTAACATAAGCATTCTCTTCTGTGCTTAAAAATTACTGTATGGAGCCCAAATTAATATTAACTAAAACAATATTATGAGGGTAGTACTTCCGGACTTTATTATAAATTTTTCAATATTTCAATAATATCCCAGAGGTCCATCGCACCACTGCATGGTGCATGAGAACCAGTAGTTTAACATAGGAAGTCGGCATACACACCATTACACAAGAATAATGTCCCTCTAACTAACCTCTCTGAGCGCAGCGGCAGCCTACCGCCTCTCTCTGTGACGTCACGCCAGTAGCATGCAGGCCCGTAGCTAGCGTAGGCCCCGGTAGAGCCCAAATTAATATTAACTAAAACAATATTTTGAGGGCAATACTTCCGGATTTAATTATAAATTTTCCAATATTTCAATAATATCCCAGAGGTCCATCGCACCACTGCATGGTGCTGTTGCACCTTCTTTGAGAACCAGTAGTTTAACATAGGAAGTAGGCATACACATCATTGCACAAGAATAATGTTCGTATAACTAACCTCTCATACTCATGCATGGATCATGAACAGGGTTTTTATAACCTGAAAATATCAAGGAATTGTTTGTGACAAAAAGATAATTAAAACTTTTTTTTAATTCAATAGAATGTAGAAGACATTTTTGTCATGAGCTTCAAAATAAAAAAGTGCCACATAATGTAAATTATCATCTACAATTCAAGCTTCTTTTCACAGATGAGTGATTTGTCTTTAATTATCCTAATTATATCATTCAAAATAGTAGTGACCTTCCAACATTATAGAAGTGGTACAGATATGAATGCAGATTTTGGACAATAAAATACGCTCTAGCATCTAATTATGGTTTTCATGGGAGCTACACTACAATATATAAGAAATATTGGTTCATTGGGTTAAGGTTATTGCATGTAGGAATAGAGCTCTGTTGTGTTTATATATTTCCTGTTTATGTGTAAAAAGTAAAATATTTGAATACACTAAGCATCACTAATGCTATGCGTATATTTGTAAATGGAAGAATTTGTTGAAACTTTTTGTATTTTACTTGTGTATTTAGCAGCCTTCTGAGCTCTAACATTTCCCTATATACATTTTTTAATAAATACAAATTCACTGTGGGCAATATAAACTATTATTAGGTACCCAATAATGTGTCTTTTATAATAATGGCAATTTATAAAACTAAAGAAAAAGGGAAAATAAACTAATAAGAGTGAATTTGATGAAGAAAGCCCATCAAGGGAAAGAGGAAAAATGTGGGAAGAATTCAATGCACAAAGGTGACATCTTCTTTCTTTCTTCTATAGTAGAAGTAGTCACACACACATTTTAACACAAATAAAATAATATTTCGCCATTGTTGCCTTTATCAAACACAAAGAAAGAAAGAAGAGAAAGTACAATTGACACAAACACTGGATTACTCCATTTTGAATTTAAAGAAAAATTGTTAGAAACACAAGTGTACTTTCTTTTCTTTCTTTCTGTTTGATAAACGCAACAATGCTGAAATATTATTCTATTTGTGTTAAAATGTGTGTTACTACTTCTACCATATAAGACTACTACAGAAAGACTACTATAGAAAGGAAGAAGATGTCACCTTTGTGAATTAGATTCTTCCCACATTTTTCCTCTTTTCCTAAGTGGGCTTTCTTCATCAAATTTACTCTTATTAGTTTATTTTCCATTTTTCTTTAGTTTTATCCATTTCCATTATTATAAAATTATCTAGCCATTTAGCCACCTCATTTTTAAACCCTATAATGTGTCTGATATGTGTTCATCTTAAACAGCAACAACTCCCTATTAAAGCTTTAAAATCTTCTTATAACTGTTAATAGTGGGTTAATTAGTCAATAAAATGGATTAAAAACAAATCTTCCCAAAAGCTATATGGATATTGATTTTTTTTTATTAGGGCCACTCTTACAAACCATGATTTTTAGGGGTCTTGTGTCATAATCATCATCATCATCATCATTATCAACAACAACAATACTGTTTTCAACCTGTCAGGTTAGTTTGGTAAAATGCCTCCATTTTCCTCTTTCCTTCCACGATTCTTCCTCCTTTAAACGCATTGATTTTTCTCCTCTTTCTTGCACACTTCATGTTATCTGCTTCTCCCATCTCTTTCTGGGTCTCCCTTGCTGTAAATTTCCTACATACTTAATCTTCATTAATCTCTTTAGTATTATCTCCTTTCCTATCCTCATTACATGCTTATACCATCTCAGTCTTGCTTCCTCTACTATCTCATGTACTCCCAGTACACCTAATCTTTCCTGGACAACTTCATTCTTAACCCTGTTTCTCTTCGTGAAAGCTAACATGCTTCACACATATAATATGAAGAATATGTGAATGTAATAATTAAAAAGTTACTCATTTTTAACTATTATATCCACACATTCTCCATCTTAACACAACTCGTGTTATCCTCATACATACTCTTTACTATCATTACAACTTCTCTTACCACTACAGCCTCCTCCATCGCTTTACAGACTTTATTTCTATTCACACAATCTTATGTATTTTCCATATACATAAATACCATTATCAAGTACTTCCTAAATGCATACCTTTATTCCATCAGCGAAGATCAAGTCTACTGTAGACCTCTGTTCATTAAATCCATGCTGTTCCTCTTTCCATCTTTGTTTTATTTATTTTCCTTATTCTCTTTTCCAGTATCTTATATATTTTTGTATAGTGGCAAATCAGCGTTATTCCCCTATAATTCCCTTCTTCTAGTCTTCCGGTACCCTGTCTGTTCTCCTTCCATATCATTCTCAGCACCTTGTATAACCATTGTATTCCCGCTTCTCCTGCAGCTCTTATGTTCACAGCTAGTTTGTCCCCACCTGGTGCTTTTCCCTGTTTCATCTTTAATGCACCCTCTTCCTCTTTCCACGTGAGATCCACTCCCTTCTCATCTGCTGAGTCGTCTTGCTTCTATGCTTCACTCTCATCTACCTTCTCTTTCAGGTTGAACATCTTCTCAAAATATCCCCTCCGTGGTTTATTTTTTTATTCACTTGTCTTCATCATTCTTCCTTCTTAACTTCTTGTCTTTTCTCTTGTTTCTTAATTGGCTATATAACACTTTAGCTCCTTCAATGTCTCTTTCCACTATCTATGTCCATTTTTGCATCCAAACATTCCTGGTTTTCTGTACTACACGCTTTACTCCTATCTTATACGCCCTATATTATGCCTTTGTTTCCTCAGTCTTATTCTTAAAACTCCTTCTGAATGCTATATTCTTCTCCTATACTGCTTTTTCACTTTGTATTCCCAACGTGATGTCTCCTTCCACTTCCTCTTATCATTTGTCCTCCCACATACCTCCTCTGCAGCTCCCATCAAACTTCTCTCACCACACTTTTCTCAAACCTTTCTCATTCTACATCTACACCTTGAATCTCATCCTTGGGCATTAAGCGACTTACCTTTTATAAATACAATTTTCTTTCCTTTTAATTTTGAAGCCTACACACCCTGACCTTTGTTCCCCATCCCAACTGTGTCTAGTTTTTTTTTTTTTACTTTCTCTTTTCTTCTTCTACCAACTGTTTGCCACCTTCATTCATTCACATCCATTAACCCTAGTTACAGTAACCTTCCACTTTCCTCATTTCACTTTCCCAGCTTGGGTATTATGGTCTCCCATCACCAATTGCCTTTCCTTTCCGAAGTATCTTTCTAATTTATCCTCAAATTTTTCCTNTTCTTGTACCAACTGTTTGCCACATTCATTCATTCACATCCATTAACCCTAGTTACAGTAACCTTCCACCTCCCTCATTTCTCTTCCCCAGTTTGGGTATTATGGTCTCCCATCACCAAATTGCCTTTCCTTTCCGAAGTATCTTTCTAATGCATCCTCAAATTTTTCCTTCTCTTCCAAGAGACATCCAACTTGTGAAGCACACTTCTCATACCACCACACATATGTGTAAAAGATGTAAAATTAAATAATACATTTTCATAAGAATATACTAAAAACAAACTTTTTTTGTCTGTAAAATCATGAAAAGTCATGGAATTTCAAAAGTTACAAAATTTATTGACCTTGATGGAATAATTTTAAGTTGCTATTTTATGATTTGAGATTTTCATTCATTCATTTTTGGTCCCCCCACTCAATTATTCCAAACAAATAAGGTTTTAATATGTCTCACATTATATGAAGTTTTTTCCCAGATAAACCTATGTCAAAATAAAATAGTATTCAAGAAAATAAATCATTCAGAATATCTTAAATCATGTTTGTTTTTATGATTCTTAAAGCTAATTATAAAATTAAACTCATCCCATTTCATAATTTTTTAAATCATTTGACATACTACTCACAGCATGCTGCCTCTGTAGCTCGCCCGACTGTAGCGCCATTCTTACATAGTTTTCTAGATCGCTGATGTTTACCCGACGACTGAGTCTCTGACTGAGTGACTTCTGCAGTGACCCTGGAGAGTCCTCCATCTCGGGCTCTGGCTCAGGATCTGGTGCAGGTGGCTTCAATAGCTGACCATCTATACCTGCAGAGTAGACAAGTGAATCGATTTAACATCTGTCCAAATTGTAATTTTCCAATGAACTTATAAGGAAGCCACAAAACTCAACCAAATCATCATTTATTTATTTTTATATTTTGACTTTGTATTTTGATACTAAGCTTAGTAGCTTAGCAGCCTCTATCATTGAATTGTTAATTAATAAATAACTATGTATACCAATGTAAATCTCTTTAAGTAAAACCTCTTTTCATTTTATGGACTGATGTATTATTTCTCGTGTTTGTCCTTTATGTTATTTCTTTTACATGTTCCAATATAGGTGTCCTATCATTCTTTACAATTTTCCTTTCTCTCCCTTTTGTAATTTTTTGTTTCCTTTTTATTTTTAGGAAGTTATGTTGCGCGTTTCACAATACGGTACATCTCTATAGAATGAAGTTTAGGTCGAGGGATTGGCTGCTAATGATTGATTTTCTACAAAAGGCAGCCATTACCTTTTTGTCCAATGGCAGCACTGTTAAGTGGGAACTGTGCTATTCTTTTAGTTGTAAAAACCATACTATGTTTGTTCCTTTTATATGTTTCTATCCACATTTCCACTACCTATATATAATTGTAAACGTTCAAGCAATGAGCTTACAATTTTTTAGCTTTCGGCTACTATTTCAAGCATTGATTATTTTAAGATATTGTGATATATCCTGCAAATGAATAATTGACTTCGTACTTACTATACAGAAAAACTTAAATGAGTATAGTTGTAAGTTCTCTGTCTGGTGCATAAACAATCTCTTAGTAGACCTACTGTATTAATATTTATATAAATACACATGTACTCTTTGTTCACATTTTAATTCTGTTATATAGTAGAGCTGCTGACCAGACCAATTGTGCATTTTATGATAAAAGTATGTAAGTTCTACCATAGTTAGTAAATACCATAGTGATTATATTTAGATGAGGAGGGAAGTTAGATTTGACCTCTGAGATCAGAGAGAGATCAAATACAATATGGTCACCACTCCACTGGGCCTAATGTTTAAATATGCTTAACTTAGGAAGCATATAGTGTATAAAGGCATTTAAGGTGTCATCTACAAATAATTTAGGTATGCCCATTCATTTGGCGACACTTTAGAGAGCTTGTGATAGTTTTTATTTGTGAATTTTTAGACTTTAGTGAATTATTGTAAATTTTAAAATCATTAGATAAAAAAATTTTTTTTTTATGGTATATGGTGGCTGTTTGTTTTTGTGATTCAGAATCCCCTCTCCTGTATTAATGATAAGGTTCTGGTTTACTCGCTAACATGTAGCAATACTTACTGGTGGACCATACCCAACCCTCTACATTCAAGAGATCCAAACCATCCCCAAGAACTAATTGGAAAATTTGTGTCCTTTGGCAAGTAGTAGTAGATGAATCATTAGTGTGTCCGCTCAGATCACCTATACAGCCCGTTGGTAGTGGCTATGCATATTTGACTGAAGACCTTTCTTCTCCAGTTTCAGACCCTCCAACATAAGCCAATGGACCTAAATTTGGAAAGATTGGATGACGGGGATATCACAGAATTCACTCTTAAGTCACTCAAGGCTCAGTGATACAAGAAATGCCAGCTGAAGTTTAATCAAAGGGCGTTTGAGGCGCAAAGTCATAGGGAATTAACTACAAGTCAACCATGTCAATCAAGAATCTCTAATGTGCACACGCAATCTGCTCACAGCCATTCAGAGTCTTCAGAGCCTACTGGCTTTTTACGTAATGGTCCTGCTGGCTCTTCAGACCTACATGACGCATCAACGAACAAGATGGTTTCAATTGTACGTAGTTGTGCCCTTGAACTGGAGGACACCGATTTGTTGACTAGGCTTGCAGCAGAAGATAAGATGGCCATTGAGGTGAAGTACTAGCTATACTGTCTGAGTTCACTGTACAACAGAGCCAGGCCAGATGCACCCAAAGGCAATGACGGAGATAATTCTTGCCTTAATGGTAGAACCTTTGTTGAGCTAGCAGCATTATTAGAAGACATGAATAGTGATGATCGCTCCTATCTTCAAACTGGTAGATATCGCTCAGTTGTACAAGGTGAGACTAGAGCAGCTAAGTTTGTTTGCCGAGAAACGTATTCATACAACCAGACTAAAGAACATATTGCTTTTTGCGATTCCTGATCTGAGGGCACATTTACAGGGAAGATACACACTCCTAACTTTTGAGAAGTTCATTGGACCAGCACTTAAGATAACCTGTTATCATGACAGTGACACCATGGATTTTAGCAGCGGGCTTTATTCAGCATATGTAAGTGGATTCCTCTGCTTTCCTGCCGAGTCATACTTAGCCCACCTAGCCCCATTTTTGCAAGAGAAGGTCAATACTCGTATATTTTTGCATTTGGCAGATGATGTGCAAAAAGGGTGTAAGGTGACTATACATACCATTGACATTGATGTAGTAGTACTGGCTTTGGATGCATTCATCAAATTAGCTCCAGATGAGTTGTGGATTGCCTTTGGTGTGGTTCAAACTTTCGGTATATAGCTATTCAGGAAATGGTTGCCACAATGACCTCGACTCAGTGTTGTACTCTGCCAGTATTTCAGGCTTTCGCCGGGTGTGATACTGTTTCCACATTCACCTGTAGAGGAAAGAAGACTGACTGGGATACTTGGAAGTCTTTTTCAGAGGTGAATGATGCTTTCCATGAATTCCTATCCATGCCAAGTGAGATAAGTTAGGAGTCACTCTTATTGCTGGAATGATTTGTTGTGCATGTCCAAACCAGTGAGATCATGGAAGCAGCTCCTCACACAAAAGTCTAGAGCAATATAAAACATTCCTCCGACCCGGGCAGCGCTCAAGCTGCACATCAAGCGTGCATGCCACCGGGACAACTGTTGGAACCAGCCATTAGTCATCGATCCAGATCTGCCAGAGCCCTCTGACTGGAGCTGTACAAAGAATAAATCTGGGTGGAAGCCTCTTTGGACCATTCTCTCTGATTCTCTCAGATTCGTGGCATGAATTGATACATTCTGGCTTGTAAGAAAGTTTGCACTAGACGCTGCAGGTGTGGTGAAGCTGCACTCAAGTGCACTACACTGTGCTTATGTTCTAGAGATTGTTGATTTTGTTCATTACTTGTTACATATACAAAAATTTGTTAATTATATATATTTTTTATGTTGTCGTAAATAAATTATACAGGCTATTCACGTTTATTTACATCAATATTGACCTTTGACCGAGACATAATAGCAATTCCTTGAATTAGGGAGATCTATAAAGGTCACCAAATGAATAAGCATCTCTAAATTATTTGTAAATGACACCTGAAATGCCTCTCTACACTATATGCTTCCTAAGTTAAGCATATTTAAACATTAGGCCTGGTGGAATGGCGATTATATTGTGTTTGGCCTCTCATCGGCCTCAGAGGTCAAATCTGACTTCCCTCTAGGTCTAAATATAATCAGTATGGTATTTACTAACTATGGTAGAAATTTCATACTTTTATCATAAAATGCACAATTGTTATGATATGATTACTTAAGCCGCTACACTAATAAATAATTGGTCACATAGCTTAGTGACTTAAATAAATATTAAGCCTTATTTTTATGAAGTTTCTTATCTCTTGTTGAATATAAACTCTTCCCAAAAAATATCAGTGTCTTACTTTTTCTTGAATCCATGCGTATTTCTAGTGTTGGTTTGTGAACTTGATGAAAACAAACCCTAGAAAAATAAGATTATTATTGAAATAACATTACTGCACGTTCACTAAAACATTTATATTGTGTATGTAACATATGTATTGATAAACACAAAATAGTACATGAAACAGAATTAATTTCAGTGCCTTGATAGTTGGTTCTAGATTCATTGGATCTTAGTTTCATAAGTTAAAAAAATAGATATTAATAAAGACATACATGCAATGATATGAACAAAAGATTATTTCTCTAATCTTAAAAAATACAAAAGAGAGAAAAAAATAAATTGGTAGAAAACGATAGAACATAAATCATTCCTTAGCAATTTCTTTTTTCTAAATTTTGTGTTTATTTTATTTCCCTCTTATAGGAAGCTGAGTGCCCATTTCATGTTCCTCTTTTCAATTCAAAAGCCATATTGTGTTTGTTACCTTTTATTTGTTTACATTCCTCTTTCCTGCACCTGTTTAACAAAAGGTACTTCATATAATGAATAAAAGTTTTCCTTAAAGAGCTAAATCTTATACACTAAAAAGAGTTACTCACCGTTTTTTATATAGTAAATATAAGAGGACAGGCACAATAATTATCAACAGAGCGATCCAGCCTAGATTAGACCCCTTGTTGCCGGTTTCTGGCTCTTGCACCAGAGTAAGAGCACTAGGTAATTTGAGGGTCTGAAAGACTCTGTCAGATCCTTGTTGGTTCAACACCACCACCACAATGTAATAGGACACGTGCTGTTTCAGAGGGCGATTCATGTAGCCCGACCCAAAGTGGCAAGGCTTAGAAGTTCTGTTGTCGCCGATGATAAACCGGTTTCCCTTTGGATTAGGCTAGGACATATTAGTTTAGAAATTATATTGTGTCTTATAGTTTTATTTTAAATTATCCTATCCTCTCATTTATTGATATACATGTAAACACACTTAACTAATAAATAACACACTTTCGGAGAAGTGTTTAAAGAGCAGGGAGTCAAACCAGAATCAATAACAGAAATTAACCATTATTTTTAGGGAACCAAAAGTGAAACAGGAACCCAAAAAGTAAAGTGATTAAAAATCGGAATCAATGTTTATTTTTAGGTCAGTAAAGGCTATTATCAAATCTTAAAGGTTATTATATTTTATTTTTTAAAAAAAGTCTATAATTGAATGTTATGGTATTTCTGAAATTTAATTATATTTTGAAAATAAATGTTTACTCTTTTCTCTAGAACTTTTGTGATGGTAAGATATATTTATTTTCCAAGGGGATTATATAAGTATCAGTGAGCACTAAACAGTACGCACTAATGAGTTGAGATTCACATTTTGTAGGGTTTTCTAATTTTACCCCTTAGGCTAAGAGACTACTTAGTAAGATGTATTTAGCTTTGAGTGACAGCAAACATGTCTAAAGACACGAACAGGTGTAACATGTAATGTAAGCAATGGTATAATGTAACACGATTCGTTCTTTTGGACAGCCAGCAAACATGTGATGTAATGCTTGCGCGGAAGCTCATTCTGATTCATCGGTTTTCAGACCTAACACAAAAGTGCTCGCAGTGTGTATTTGGATGTGATTTACGGTGGGTGTGCGGATGGTGTTATGTTTACCTACTTTACTTTATTTACTTTTTCAATTTACTTATTTTTATTTACTTTATTACTTTGACTGACTTTGATAAAATGATGAATATGTGGAGTCGGGAGAAATTGTTGAATTGATCGAGATATACAAAACTAAAGAGACTTTGTGTAACCCAAAACACACAAATCCCTACAAAAAATATTTGAAGAATGATAACTGTTTAGAAATTGGTACTTGGAGATTGATGCAGAGGAATGTGAAAATTAAATAATAAGTTTGCTAGTGTTGTATCGAAGAGAAAAGGGCAGACCAAAAAAGAGTGAAGGTACTGGAAAAGGTATTTAAGTTCGATATTGATTCAGAACTCTGTGTCTTTTTATAGAGTTGTGTTTTCCACCAAACGATGGCGTCCAGGTTTATTTTCCCTTTACATCATTAAACACATAGCATTAATACCAGTACCGGCAATTATCACCCGTTTGTTCAACATATTCGCGGTGACTGACGAGTCACAGTAACATTCAAGGCGTGATTATGTGATGTCCAAAGCATTTGCATTGCTTTACACTGTTGCTTACATTAAAAATTACACCTGTCTGTATGCGGCAGGAACACTGACCACTAGATCAAAGAAGCGTTCTTTTTATTATTTTTTAAAGTTCTGCAAACAAAAATAAAATAATCTTATTTTGATATAAATAACTCATAATTTGAAGTTAATTATGTTTTATACATAATGTACTATTTACAAATATTAAAGTTATATTATAACTAGCAAATATAAATTTTTAAGAACCAGAACATAATTAAGAACCAAAAAGAACAGGAACTTATACTTTTCTAGAATCAGAACCTTTAAAATTTTGCTTAGAGAACTAGAACCAATAAGTATTTATATTTGACTCTCTGTTATAAATTAACATTTTAAATATTTTTAAATAAAACAATATATTTTAATACGGGTGGGTGAGACTGACATGTATTCGGCTCAGGATCGAGAATATTTTATTTCAAGCAAGATTGGGAGCGGAAAGTTTTAAGGCCCTAATTTTACGATAGTTTCAGGAATTTAATTTTGAATACAACTTTTGTGGTATTACTTTTCATGTAAGTTTAAGTATCAAATCGTATTAAATTACAACAGGATTATGTTTATAACAAAATACAGGAAATAATTAGCCATAAATAGTAAAAGTACACTTTAAAATGGATTTGGGCTGGGATCGTCTTTTGTAAGCAAGTTTCTTTCATTGTCATTTTGTTTATGAACAAATTATATTATTTTGGTATTTTAACAACTCTCACACAAAGTTGTATTTTTAATAGTCCTGTTTATATTGTCAAAAGTTGTTTTTCTGCTGTAGGGGGTCTACCTGTATTTCTGCTGCAATCCAAACATCAACATACTGTTGGAATTTGATTTGATTTAGCAGCTCACTATATAAAGCTTCATCTTTCAGTTTGGCCGTGTCTTTGGTAGTAGATATAGAACATCTCTGGCATCCGACCATTACAAAGAAAGCGCTGAAATATACAGAAAATATTATTGTTTGGAAAGTACTCACCAGAACTATGATTAAAATAATATATTCTATTTATCATGATAGTTTCATAAATGTAGTGCCAATAACATTTTATTCACAATTATATGCTATTTTTGTGACAGCTACAATACATTATTATGCACGGTGTCCAGCCATACTATATTTTATAATAATTCTTTAAATTTTCCAATGCCAATTTCCATCTTTTCTAGTCACTATATATTACAAACATTATTTATTAAGATCTTAGCTTAATTTAATGATATTTTTAGATACATACACATTCTGAAATTGACGCTCTTCTAAGAGGTTAAAAGATATCAGCAATCTAAGTTAAATTTCATTGAGAACATTTTGGAATATTAAAAGATCACCTTACACCAGCACAGCTTAAAATTGTTGTTGAACAGATTCTTTTTTAATTTCTATTTCCAATAACGCAATTAAATTCTTGCTCAGAAGCATAACCATGCCTCAATTTTGGCTAAAGACGCACAGTAGAGGAGAGGAAAGACAACACGAACATCACAAGTTGACCTTGAGAATTGAGATTAGTATGCTCATCAAGGACAATTGCGTTAAAAGGGATTAGAAGTGAGTATTAACTGGAGAGGGGAGGGGATGTTATTTTAAATAAAAGTTGTGTATTTTTTAAATTGATATGTGAAAATTCCAGAAATTTTATAAAATTCCGGTGACCTGGCGGTCTAGGGGTAAAGTGTCAGACCTCTGTGCTCGGGGTCCAGGGTTCAATCCTTGGTTCCGGAACAGATTTATCTGATTGTCAAACCCTTCCTTCACCGTGTGTTAATCACAACTTGTGAATGTGGAAAATGCCAAGCCTCCACCGTGGTTCGGATCCCACGTTAAACTGTAGGTTCTTCATTTCATCTCACAATCACCCAACCATTACACATCAGTGTAAGTGTGTACAGCCTGAATGGGTAGTAAGATACAGTGATGATGATGATAATAATAATGATAATGATAATAATGATAATAATAGATAGATAGATAGATAATAATAATTATTATTAATAATAATATTCCCTTACTTGTCCATGATTTTTCCCTGACCAAGAAAATTCCCCAGGTTTTCCAGGTCACTGGACACCATGTTATAGCTCATTTTTGGAAGAAGGTACATGAAAGGTGGATAGAAACGCATTAAAAGGAATGAACGCAATGTAGCTTTTACAATGAAAAGAATAACACAGTTCACACTGTACATTGCTGTCACTGGACAAAGAGGTAATGGCTGCCTCTTAAAGGAGAACGATTGATACTGACCAATCCCTCAACTTAGGTTTCATTGTATCAGAGCTCATCCCGAGGGAGTGAGAAACGTGCACTGCAACTTCTTAGAAGAGGAAACCAAAACCCACAAAAGGGAGAAAAAGGAAATTGGTAAAGAATAATAAGACACTTAGATAGGAACATGTAAAATGAATACCATAAAACCTGTCCTTCTTCCAAATATAACAAAATACCTCGAAAAGAGTTAGGGTTTCCTTATAAAGATATATTGATATTGTTTATACATTTTTGTATTTGCTACTTTTAAATTGTATTTATTGTGGGATGAAGTAGCTTGGTAAACAAAGTGAAACAAATCGTTTTATAAATCTATATTGGAAATTGTGTTTTGTCTAGTGTAAATAAATATTCTCATTAAAAAAAATTGTTAGCACTTAAAAATCATGTTTTATGAAGTCAGTTATTATAAATTTGTTATTCTGTTACTAATGTTCATCATGTGCCAGTTTACCTGCTGTTTGTGAGGTATCTATGTGCTGCAGGCAGCTGTATCATAGCTGTCATGTTCGTCAGACTGTCTTCTACAACAGTGACCGTCTCGTTGAATGAGGGTACTGACAGCTGAGTCTCCATGGTCACAGATGTCAGATCCCCACACTCAACAGTCACCCCACACACATTCACCCTGTACTTGGTGGATGGGAAGAACCCTTCCAACTGGCAACAAAAGAGCGTATTTGGTCAGCTTTCATAATAACCGATGATTGTTTATTATGATGATCTTTATCTCATACTAAATAAAGTGATAAATGACAATATTTTATTGAAATAAACATTTTTGTGTCTCTAAATTTATTGAATTTGTCTGATTTGTCGTTCTTTCGTATGTTATTTTAGTTGTATAAAAATGGTTGTGTTAGGATCAAATTGAAAAGAAAGAAAAAAAAGTTTATACTAATTACATTGAAAGGCAATGGGTAGTAAGATGTGGTGACATATATCATCTCAATCTTTGATTTAGTAAATTATTATTGAATCCAAACGTCTTCATATCAAACTCAATTTTTATATATTTTATTTGAAATTAAATTTCTTGTTTGCTATTCATAGTATGTTATTTCTAAGTACCTAGCACTATTCCAAACACTTATGCATAGTCAATGTTCCTCATGATAAATAACAAACTATGTCAAGAAATATTGCAAATGGCACATTGGTACCAATGCCCTCACTTCTCCAGACTTCTAAAAACATTTTATCTTTTTCAGCAGCAAGTCTTTCTGCAATCACAACACACATGATAAAAGTTGGTTAGCATTGTGAAAACAAGAATAATGTGGTTAAATCATGGAAGGACTCTTTTATTTAATTCTCCTGTGCCCTTATTTTAGCCTGAAAGGTAACAAACTTACTGTGTATTGTTAAACTATGGTGCAGCTTATAAGATTAGGATCATAGTGTAATATGTAAAGGAAAGACTGCTACCTTTCAGGGTAAATGTAGTGTATATAGTTTAAATATTATGTTAGTAACATTTAATAATCCACAGAAGTCAAGTCAATTATTTTGTTTAAAAGAGGGCCCCCAAATTTACACCACTCCAAGGTCCTTGGATCCTGTGAGCGGGGCCGATTCCATTGAAGTGACCCACACCAAGAAGGTTGGGAACTTTGAAAATCCACCATTATTTGGCCGATGTAGTTTAAAGCAAGCTTATTCATGACCGAGTTCGACCCTCCCTGTTGACATCTTACCGTATATGTATAGTTCCTTGTTTCCCTCGTGATGTCGTACTCCCAGTTAAAGTTGAGACCTTGACTTTGTAGTAGCCATGTTTCTACAGCAGTCACTTGGAACTTGAATTTGTTTAGTTTGCCATTAGTCTTGTCCGGATGTTGCCAATAAAATGTGGTTTTGTTCTCTACTGCGGAGATCACCGTTAGGTTGAGTGGAGCTGTCGGAGCTAAATCAAAGATACATCTCAATAGATTTGAATTAACTTAGGTCTGAATATAGAAATGTGATGATATCATACTTCATTTAAATTAAATTTGTTGAAAAATGATGCTTATTACACAGGAATTGAACCCAATACCTTTGAATTAACACGCCCATACTTTCCCCACTGAGCTACATCGGTATCATCCCGTGCATGCCAACCCTGTTCAACTGAGTACTGTTCAAACAATAGTATAAGTGCCACGCTTGCGTTTCTAGTGGCTATGGTTTGATGATAGATCCAAGTAGCCAATTAGTCTAAAACATGTCCAGCCTAGATTCGTCTTTAAGCTATATGTGAAAAAAATATATTTAGTAAACATAGCAACCTAATTTGGTAGCTACATAGTCCAAGGCGTCACTCTAGCAATAGACTAGCCTGATAATGACTGGGAGATCGGGGTACGAATCCCGGTCAGGTGTACTGAGGGTGGTTTTCCCTAAATGTTTTTCCACTTTCCCTCCACACAAATATGTGCACACTTTCTCCAAACTTCAACTCTACGCAACCCTAGCTCATTAGGGTAATTAGTGCATATGCGTATAACCTGAAAATGTAGTAAGATGTGGTGCTGAAAAAAAGGTAAGCTTATAGCCTAAGACACTGCTATCTCTATGGTGGTTATAACATAAGACACTGCTATATCTCTGGTGGTTATAACATATGACACTGCTATGTCTTTGGTGGTTATAACATATTGACACTGCTATGTCTCTGGTGGTTATAACATATGACACTGCTATGTCTCTGGTGGTTATAACATATGACACTGCTATGTCTCTGGTGGTTATAACATAAGACACTGCTATGTCTCTGGTGGTTATAACATATGACACTGCTATGTCTCTGGTGGTTATATCCTAAGACACTCAGATGTATATAGACTAATATGTATACAAATAAAAGTGAAATCTTAATATCAATTATTATTTTTTTAATTAAAAGATGAATATTAAATATCTATGAAATTTGTTCATATTAGATTCATTTTATTTATTATCTCCTAGTAAATTATTGATGAATAAAATATATTACCTTTTTCCACAGTGCGAGTACTCTGAACGGTAATGTGGCCACTTGTGTTGCTGTTAAAAGCTTGTACCTGAAAGGATAGCAAAATAAATGGTACGGTGCACATTCTTTCTCTCTCTTTAATCTCAAAATAGAAACATTTACTAAAAACTCGTAAAATTTGTAAACTAATAATATACACTACTACATAAATAGTTCACCAAAGAGCATAAATGTAATAATATACACTGTTACAGAAACATCGAGAAAAGAGGAGCGTCTTTGTCCAACAAGGAGCAAAAAAAACAACTTCATATCTCTAAGTACACAACAAAAAATATCTATATGGTTGCTTATAACTCAGAAACTATTGCTTTTATAAGAATATATTCCAGATTAAAATATTTTTTAATTTCAACATTACCTGCTACAACTTTAAAATGATAAGTTATTTTATATCTCAAATATAGTTAAAGATATGTGATCAAAATTGGAAATGTCTGCTTATGTAAAGTGCCTTTGAAGTTATTTTGATTGTAAAGCAAGAATTGCCTCTTTGTGTTGTTAAAAATGGCTCAATACTAAATTTAAGGTGGGATGGAACGGGATGCAAGAAAAAGCCAGTGTTGTTTTTTACGTTTTTAAAACAAAACTTTTTTTTTGCCAAATAAATACAATATTTCTCCAATAGAAACATAGAATTTAATTTTCTTCACATGGTAACCTCAAAATTTATTGATTATCTTTCAAAGGTTTCCTGGAATTTAATGACAACTTTTTCTCTTCGGTTAAAAGTTTTTCATCTAATGCTGCTATGCTCATGATGGATATTCAAGAACTGTTGACATCAACATGTGAAGAAAATTAAACTCTATGTTTCCATTAGAGCACTCTTTTATTTTTATTTTAGAAAAAAAAAAAGTTTTGCAATAAAAACTGCAAAAACACTGGCTTTTTCTCGCATTTCCTTGAATCCCATTTTAATAAAAATTGTTAAAGCAGATTTAGAGAAAATCAATTTTTTTTTCTCTTTCATCCCTTCATAAAATTACCCTTAATTTTAGTGTTTGATATCTAATTATTAAAGCCCCTTGGTTAAACCTTATTAAAATCCAGGATACCAAGTCTTAACCCTATCGGTTAAATAGTAACGGCTCTAGTTCAGGATACAGATAGGTATAAAGAAGAATCGCAAAAAAACACTTTTTTATTTTTAGGGGGTCATGAAATGTTGACATTTATCAAAATCTCGAGTTCATTTTTTTTGACAATAATAATATTTCTCTCTTCGAGTGGTCAAGAGAAAGTAAAAATAGATTAGTACTTTTATAATTGATCAAATGTAAACCATTCACAATATTTGGTTCTGTCCCATCTCAACTGTTTTAAAAGCGTTAATTTACAAATATTAATTTATTTCATTTCATGGGCTGGTATGTAGAATATATTTGTTTAGTAATTAGCACTAGTTCTAGTATTTCTTTTTACTGTATATTGGAAAGTGCTGTCCCAAGGTATATTTCAGCCCAAGGCAGATATTATAAGTGCTCTTCCTGCCGGCCTTTCCTACTCCACCTGTACTCTAATTATACTCTGCCCACACAATGCCTTGTCTTTTATACTTATATTTAAAAATTAATATGTATAATATATGATAACACAAAATATAGTTCCAGCCTAAAACCCAAGGCATAAAGTATAGCTCTACTCATAAAGAGTGCTTAGTCACTCTTTGGTTGGGGCGATTATTCTCACTACTGCCTTTCTCACTGTCAGATAATCTGTTCAAAATATATATTAGTTAAGCCATTTTAGCTCATCAGTATTAAGTGTGAGAGAAAGATATATACTTTTGAATCAAATTGATGATATGAAGTAGAAGACATTTATAATTTAGACACATAAAAAAATCAGTTAACTTGTAAATATTAATTATAAAATAATTTTATATGTCACACAAGATAAATTTCTGTAAAACTGGTTTATTGATATCAGCAAAGGAAAGAAAAATTGAGATAATTATTAAACCTTATTTTCTACATGTACATGAAATTAAGGTTATGTGAGGTTAGGGTGGGTTTATGATTTCAATCAATTATTTAAAACTAATTATAGTTTTAGTTATTTTTCCTTCAACATTGTGTGAGAGGCAGTGTTAGTTATGGTGTGAAGGCGAAAAAGATATTTTACTGTGTATAGTCCTATGCTAGTTGAGTAATCACTAATTAACCAAAATGAACAACATAATATTGATCTGTCATCTACCAAAGTTTGTTTATGGTGATTTGTGATATTTTTGTTGTAGTAACATTGCTTTCCAAAAATAGTCATTTGTGTACAAGAACTGTCAACATGTACGAGGACTAACCTTTATTTCATATGTGCTATCCTTTTCTAGGCTCTCTAATGTGACACATATCATATTGTCCCATAACTCACAAGGTGAGCTCTCACTCCTTATATGCATAGTTCTAGTGCCGCTTCTCTGTTTATTGTACTCGATCTTATAGCTCTCCACCCTCCCATATGGGGGATAAGGCTCTTTCCATCGCAGAGAGATCCATTTTGGACCCGTTGAATAAGCTGTTAGATCTCGTACTGGTTCTAAGGCTGTAGGTAAAATATTATGCTAGAATTTATTAGTTTTTAACTATAACTTGTGTGAGGATCATATTTAGTTCCACTCGTTGAAATTTGTTCATTAGTAACACATTAAGACAAATTATTGCTATTACAATATACAATATAATTTATATGGATTATTTATAGATTTATATATATTTTTATATTATATTTGGAAGAAAGTATAGGAAAGGTGTATGGAAACATATACAAGGGGATGAACACAATATGGCTTTTACAATGAAAAGAAGAACACAGTTCACACTTTACATTGAACAAAGAGGTAATGGTTGCCTCTTAAAGAAAATTGATCGTCACCACCCAAGCCCCTGACCAAGGTTTCATTCTATCAGAACTCATCAGGGAGGAGCGTGAAACGCTCAACGCAACTTCCTAAAAGAGGAAACCGAACACAACACAAAAGGGAGAAAATGGAAAATTGTAAAGAGTGATAGGACACATAGATAGGAACATGTAAAAGGTATAATATAAAGGACAAACATAGGAAAAGGACATTGGATGTGAATATATAATATATCTTTATAAGGAAAACCTCTTTT
Source organism: Timema californicum (assembly GCA_902141385.1). Taxonomy (NCBI): domain Eukaryota; kingdom Metazoa; phylum Arthropoda; class Insecta; order Phasmatodea; family Timematidae; genus Timema; species Timema californicum. The sequence goes on along the minus strand of CABFOW010000043.1, from coordinate 523,383 downwards.
CACTTATGTTTCTAACCATCTTTACTATACCTTCTTCCAAATATAATACATATACCTCACAAAGCGAAAAGAGGTTTTCCTTATAGAGATGTATTTTATATTTTTTTTTAAATATATACATATAAATGCACACACATGCTCCATACCACAAACGTGTCAATAATATTGATTCAATAAAAATAAAAGCATAATATGCGGATTAGGTTAAGATCTACACCCAAAAAATAGTACTAGTTAGTAGGCATAGCTACACAAAATATCAGAAAAAATTAATTTTTGGGAAACACTAAGCCCGTTCACCTCTACTTAAAAAGATGATGTTTGTGTACCTATTTATGTAGATCCTTTGATTTTATAGCAAGTACCAAGATGTTGTCTTATATGAGTGTAATAAGGATTGGGTTTATGGGGTTTTCGAACCCCCCACCCCCACCCCAAAAAGTTTGTGAAGTTTTTAATATGAAACTTAAAGATGGCCTTGTATCAAATCTCAAATAAGAATAGCTTATAGAGGTATTTACTTTTCTCTGCATATAACCCGAACGGGTAGTAAGACGCGGTGCTAATAATAATAATATTTACTTTTCAAAAATTTGCTAGGAAAGTACCACTCCACAAAAAACTTTTAATCATTTAATTTTCAAAAAATTCCAAGCGAATGGCTTCGAGAGTCATCCAATTTTTAAAAGAAATATCCAATAGGGGGCCACTCCAAATAGCTTCTAAGGGCATCCAGTTTTAATAATTTGTTGGTCCAAGACTACTTCAAATAGCTTTAAAAGGTATTTAATTTTTTTAAACAATCAATCAATCAATCAATCGAAGAACGCTCTAAATAGCTTCCAGGGTATTCCAAATTTTTTTTAAAAAAAACTGTGTGATGATCACTTCAAATACATTCAAAAAAATTCTGATGAGAACTTCCTAAAATAGCTTTTAGAAGCATCCCCCAATTTCCAATAATTCACCAAAGGAGTACTCCTAATAACCTCTAGGAATATCCTAAGCTCTGGGGGAGCACTATTCTAAATAACTGTTAAAAGGGTATAATTTAAAAAAATTCTCCAAATGAGGGTCACTACAAAAAGCTTTTAGAAGCATCCCCCAATTTCCAATAATTCACCAAAGGAGTACTCCTAATAACCTCTAAGAATATCCTAAGCTCTGGGGGAGCACTATTCTAAATAACTGTTAAAAGGGTATAATTTTAAAAAATTCTCCAAATGAGGGTCACTACAAATAGCTTCTCAAAGCATTCATTTTTCTAAATTTAATTGATGTAGAGGAGGGTAGAAAGTTCCTAAAAACTTGTTTATACTTAGCTCCACCCCCCACCTTAGTTTTGTCTTACACAAATAAAGTTTCATTACTATTGTATAAAATAAAAATGTTTTAACATAAAGTCTTAAATTTATGATTTTGGAATCCCCCTCCCCCAAATTTAAAATCTCCCTACACCCATGTGGTCTTATGATTTGTATTAAACATACACTATATTTGCACACTTCCATAGAATGCGTGTGCGCATGAATATATGATAAGGCTCATGGTACTTTAGTTTCAACAAAAGGGATGAATAAAAGTGGTTTTTACAATGTTCTTTTGTTTTTTTTATTCCAATATGCTACGTCACAAGGAAAAAATAATTATTAAAATGTATTTCATAGCTACTTATAGTAAAATACACCTTGGAAACAGAACCCAAAGTGTTTGTCTTTATATGGGTCTCAATGAGAAATAATGTTAAGTGTAATTTTATTAATATGAATTTTTCATTGATAATGGTAAATGTTATTGTTGGTTTAACTAATGTTAGGCCTATACTATATGTCTATTGTAACTCTCCAAATTAACATATTATCTATTGTAATTATTATTGCTTGGTAAGGGTGTGTGAAGTATACCTACTTTTTCAATTCAAAGTGAATTTGAATCGAATATATGAAATATTCTCAAATTTTAATCAATGTTTGAGTGTTTTTTTGTTAACTCTTTCAGAAAAAATGTTATATTGTGGTTATTTGTAGGCTATAACTTTTTGCAGTAAAATCACTTGAAAAATATTTTATAGCACAATTGTTTGTTTATTTCTTTCTAATTTGCTAAATTGATTTACTGTCACAACATGCAAATCACTTAAGGTTGTTTCATGTGAATATTAATTTGTAATGTATAGAACAGCTTCAAATGGACCATAATTGACTTCAAATTGAGTATTTTATCCGTCATTATTTGTATTGGTAAAGCTTTGAGGGTGTAACTGTTTTTTCAGAACGACATCAGAGCTGATATTTGTTTAAAGCCAAGTCAAAGTTTTGAAGTTTTACACACACAGTAGAGTGTCAATAACTCGTAGTAATTGGGGATCGATCCAAATGAGATTATTGATTTGACCAGATTTTTGAAAATACAGTTTCAATAGTAAAAAAAAATTAAGTTTTCTCTTACGGGAATCTTCTGATACCATTTTGAATCGGAAATTCAAAAATACTGTACAGAACAGTACACTATGAAATTACAAGCACAAATACTGCAAAATACAGTATGACCAAAAAGAACACATAACAACTCTGACCATTCAAACTAATGGAACAAAAACTGACTGCTAGGGGGGCAGTGTGTGTTGACAACCGCTGTGACTCCCCGCCCCTCCCGCATTCCATTTGGCATATATTGTCACCCCTGATATAAGAGGTTTACACATATATGCTAGGCTTTGTTTCTTGCTTTATTGGAATCTCAAATATTGATATCACTGTGGTTATTTTTATAAATAATATTTTTTTCTTGGTGATCTAGATTTTTGATGTCTGAATTATTGATGCTCTGCTGTACCTATTGTTGGGATATTCTTAGTAATCCACCAGCAAACTACTAATTATACCTTTCTGTTCTCTATAAAAGCACTATTATTAATTGCATTGTACATTAGTGAAAAGGGGCACAACTTTTACAGATCTAAATGATTTGTAAATCATTCCATTAAACACCTACAAACTTCTTACTGTATATCATTTCATTAAACACATACAAACTTCTTACTGGTTATCATTTCATTAAACACATACAAACTTCTTACTTTATATCATTCCATTAAACTCTGTATATCATTTCATTAAACACATACAAACTTCTTACTGTATATCATTCCATTAAACACATACAAACTTCTTACTGTATATTATTTCATTAAACACATACAAACTTCTTACTGTATATCATTCCATTAAACACATACAAACTTCTTACTGTATATCATTCCATTAAACACATACAAACTTCTTACTGTATATCATTCCATTAAACACATACAAACTTCTTACTGTATATCATTCCATTAAACACATACAAACTTCTTACTGTATATCATTTCACTAAACACATACAAACATCTTACTGTATATCATTCCATTAAACACATACAAACTTCTTACTGTATATCATTCCATTAAACACATACAAACTTTTTACTGTATATCATTCCATTAAACACATACAAACTTCTTACTGTACTCAGTGGTTTGAAGAGTGATGTTCAACGTTTTGTTCAAGTTGACTTTACCACTTGGTCGCATTGCAAGTATATAAATGTTGTACTTGGTGTATGGGATTGCATCCTTGAAGTCGAACCTCGCTGTATTAGATGAATATTCCTTCCTTGTCCCTTCACTCCAAGGACTTACGCCATCAACAATGACTTTATACTGAGATATAATCCCTTTAATGTCTTTGCAGTCTTGGCTTGGTTTCCAACGAAAGTATATTGAGAAAGGATATATTTTGATGGAGTCATTCACTAAAACGGGTGTTTCCTCAGGAAGTTCTGAAAATAAAAACCAGGCTGACACATAACTGTAATAAAAGTTTGGATGAATAACTATGGTTCTTTGGATACACCTAGTTTAATATTTGCATTCTACAATTATGGTTATTCATCTTTAGTTTGCTTTTAAGATTACTTAAAGCAGGTAAACACTTTTACTTTCATCATTTTTACTTTACTGTTTATAGAAATTAATGTAGTTGTGAAAATTTTTAGCCTTTAGATTATGATGGATTTTGACATTTTATGTACCTCTGAACTCAAAATAGTGGGTTTTATAATTTACTTTGTTTCCACGTGTGTTTGTCTATTGTTATGTTTGACTGTACCAGGGCATACAGCCAAAATCATTATTTTTATTCTAGTTCTAAAATTAATAGTAGTTTACTGATGGCTGATTATTGAAAATTTCTGTTTTTACACTTGTTAAAATACGTTTTGCAGTAATTTTTTTAATGGGCCTTTCATGCTCTCGTTGAATATTACTCTCGACCCCCAGGCTGAAAACCACTGGTTTAAGGCATCAGTCTTACAACTATTGATTGCTGATGACGAGGAGATCGGGGCCTGAATTCTGGTCGGGTGTACTAAAGGTGTATTTTCCTAAAAGGTTTCTCACGCTCCCTCCACACAAATGAGGGTATAATTCCTCCAAATTCTACCTTCTTCATCCCTACTCTATTACTGCAAGTATGATGATAGCCTGAATGGGTAGTAAGTCACAATTCACAAAAAAGAGTTGTATCAATAGCTAATACCTGTCTGGTCAGTTTCAACGCTCTTCATAATGGATGGCCCATAGGCCACTGTGTACCCCATGACCATGATGGTGTACCGGGAATATGGGGTCAAATCCTGTATATGGAGCTCTGTCGCATTCACACGGAATGTGCCTCTTGACTGATCGTTGATAGCTCCTGCAGCCACAGTGCATCCCAGGTAGCCATTGTGCTTTGCAAAAGATATAAAAATAGCACAGTTAAACACTTAATATAAGAAAAACATATATTAGTAATACAATTAAATTTAATTCAAGATATTCATTGTACTCATGGTAAAAATAATGGAGTTTTCCCCCCGACTATGATTTAAAAATAACACCAGTTGTTTTTTTCAATAGTTTTGTTTTTTTAATCAAATAAAGGCCTAGTCTTTGGGTGATATCACAAAAGTTTTGCTATAAGGTGCCTCAACTTTATAGATATGGTACCTTGTTAGTTCAAATCTTGGTGGTTTCAAAGTTTTTTTCAAGTCTTGATATGGGACAGAAGTTGGTGAGGTATTATGCAAGTGATTTAAAGCTTTGTGATTGTAGTTCTAAGAGCTAATCATCCTTAGCATGCATAAAATAATATTAAAGTACAGCAAGAAAAATACATTATCTATCCTATGATGGCTATTATGAATATATCATATCGAATATTTTATTCTGAAATATATTTATGCTATATATATTTCATCTACACATGCTTTTAAGCACTTATCCAAATAAAAGAGTGGAAGGAAATTGACTACAGGGGTTTCAGACCCACCTTAACATCCTCCCCATCTCTCCTTGACCACACACACACACACACACACATCCAAAATGCAAAACTTAAAATGGTTTTCCATCTCACTGCCGTCCAAAACTAAAGTAAAATAATCTGTTGTTGTCTTTATTGCCATGTAATTTAAACTTAGTTGCTGGTTTGGCAACACATCTAGTGCCTGAGGTCTTTATTGGACACTAGCCAGCATGTATTGAACATTCATTGGCTCACTTAATCTACCCCCAAAGATAGTAAAAAATCAAATTTTTCACATTTTTATCTGCAGTAGTTTTTAAGTATAGCCTTTTGAAATCTAAAAAAAATCTAAATTTTATACTGACATGCAATCACAAAATAAGTTATTGCTCGAACTAGAAAATAAATAGAACGCTGGTGAAAAAACAATTTTGTAGCTTATTTTATAAAGCTTTTTTATGATACCTAACATAACTATTCTAAACCAATTTTTAGTTTTCAATGTCATGCCATGAAATTTTTGAACTTTAATGTATAAATATTTCATTTTTAGACAAATTTGAACGAAATAAAACATGAACTTAAATATTTTAACATCATTTGTGCAAATTTCCATCTTGGGATCATATGTTTGTCAATTTTTTTAAATAATATTTAAAGGAAAAATCATTTGTGTGTAAAGAAAAATTGTAATATTAATTCACTTACTAACTAGTTGTCACATTATAGACTTTGTAAAACAAAGTTATTTAACAAGGGTTGTCTGTGGTTCAGGGATGTTGCCCTTTACAATGGTAACGGGACTTTTCCTTCCTCTTTTATTTAAGCTTAACCTTAGAAACAAAATACATTGTTAGATGAGTAAGTGTGAGCTATGGTATCAGGGCTCTAACTATGTGTATGATGATATGAACCATAGTTCCATGTCCTAAAATGTGTGTATAAATATATTAAGCTATCATTTCAAATAAAATACATAGTTCCTAAAGTTACCTTTAGTGTTAGTTTAAAAGCAATTGTAATAAAGCTCTCACCCTGTAGCTGATATTATAGTGTGAGATAATTCCATTAGGCTGCTCAGGTTTGTCCCACTGAATATTCAAGCTCGTTGTTGAGGTTGAAATCACTTCCAAGCTTCCAATTGGACCAGGAGCTATAACACAAGTTTACACAAATACATCAATTTGTTTATCACTTATTTTCAAAACAATCAACAATTTTACAAACAGTCAATATCTACACCCTGGTTAACAATTCACCAGCTCTCGATTTGCACAGATTTATCGACACACATGAAGGTTATATTTTCAAATTTATGCCATGACTTACTTGGAATTTTCCAATTAAAAAAATCTCGCTGAAGAATTTGTATGCTCTGGTTGCTGTAGAGGAGCAAGAAGTTGCCATTGACATAGCAATTGTTTAAGGGAAAGATATATTCCTATTTTCTCGTCAACCATTGTCATGTTGAGTGATATTCTAGTTGAATTTATTATTTGTAATGTATTTATCACTGAAAATTACAAATGATTTCAATTTAAAATAAGAAAGCAGATGAATTAATTAGTTTGTATGCAACACTTTCATGTTTTCTTGATCTATTGTGATGTATTTATTTATGATTGATGCATTCTCTAATTATTAAGCCATTTCCAAAAAATACAACCACTATTTAATTCAAGAGCTGGGTTTATTGATTATAAATATGCAATCATTTTATATTTACTTATTACTGAGTAGTGCTAGGAAAGACACATCTTCATTGTTGTAGCTATTCCTCCCTGGAAAAGAAGGGGGTGTAACAGCACAAACTCAAGGCTACTCACACAATAGAAGAACATATTTGAACCAGTGAGCATGCAAGGAAACATCAAGTTTATCTAGTCTGGTTTGCCGGTGACGGGGAGGTTGGTGGTTTGAATCTTGCTGGGTATATTGAGGATAGTATTTCCTAAATGGAGGCCAATTTTGCATCCAAGCAAATGTAGACAAACATTAAAAGGAATGAATAGCTAGTGCTTGAGGGAGGAAGGGGGAAAGTTTTCCTCTACCTTGACACAAAGTGACTTGCAACAGTGGGAAATATCATGTAGCCTGAACAGGTAGTAACGCGGTTATAAAAAAAAAGGGGGGGAGGGGGAATTACTTTATCGGGCTCACTGGCTCAGTCAAACATCTGTTAACCTGCACAATTTAACCAGATAATTTACTTATATCTTGTTCTTGCTACTCTCAATATTCATTGTGGAATATCACACATACTTATTCCAGAGTTACCACTGTGTTTGTATTCAATCTTTTTTAGACTTGATACATTTCATTTATTCTTATTGACAAGTGTGAGTCAATACTAGTACATTATATATACGAAAAAAAGTGCATCAGTCAAAATCATTAAAATAACTAATAAATAAAATGATAGAATAGTAGCAAAAATAATAGTGTACAAATAAAAATAAAAACACTAACCCATATTTACACACACTTCAATATTTTGATGCGATTATAACATCTTCCTCAGGAAGTAGTTTTACTACTACTACTTCCTGAGTAATATGTTATAATAGTATCGAAATATGGAAATGTGTGTAAATATGTGTTAGTGTTTTTATTTTTATTTGTTTATTAATTACAATTAGTACATTGTATTTAATATTCACTCTTACTTAAAACTGTGGTTGCTGGTAACTAGCACACTTTGACACTAGTTCTTTAACTGAAGTTGTGTTGACTTACCTGCTTGCAGCGTGAAGACATTACTCTGATAAAGCTGCACACTTTTTTTATCTGTGTATTTTTTCAACACCACACTGTAGTTGGTGAACGGTGTTAGCCCTGTCAGCACTGTAGGATCAGATCTGTACAGTCGCGACTGTCTTGTACTTTGGTCAGATGATGACAGTTCTACGATATACTGGTCCACTGGGCAGTTTGACCCTTCTTCCTTCACCTGCAGAGATATAACGGTCATTGCTATCCTCTTCTTTAGAATATATCATACCCGGGCCAAATGTTCCAAGGAAACATTATCCAAGCTACTTGGGCGTTAAAAATGAGTTAGTTCCTCCAGCCAAAAACTTTTTAACCCTGATGATTACCCTAAGAACATAAATGTCCCCTTATTCAAAAACATAAAATAAACCAGTATATAACATATTTTTAGTGTTACATGTCTACTCACAGCTTATATGAAATAATCTAGTGCCTCATGATGTACCTAGAGGAGGAAAATACTAGGGTTGTACTGATGTGGATACCAATGAATTGTTATCGTGGCAATTAATCATAATCGGTGATTATTATGCTGATTAATCACTTTTTTAAGTAAAATTTAAAGCAAAATTTTCCAAGTACCTAGGAGTTTGATCAAAATAGCGAAAATCTCTTATATACAAACTGCATCTGGGTTGTGGACTATGCAAAGATTACATAACCAGATAAAGAAATATAAGTTCATATCGTTGATAAAGCTAACAATCTATTTCCAACTTTCGCCAGTTATGCAAAGATTAATCGTCGGTTATGCAAAAATTAATCAAAAATTAAGATTAACAAGGCTTTAACGGATGATTTTTAAATAAAATCCTTTTGTACTAATTACATTAACTGTTATCTTTCTCTTAAGCATATTTCCCAATAGTTACTAATAAATAATCGATAATCGGGACTAATCAGTGTAAATAATCGTAGCATGAACAATTATTTGAAACAATCGGTATCGGCAATCAGTTTTACAGAATCAGTAAACCTCTAGTAAAAACTACGAATGGAAATATCCACCCCATCACACCCGGCTCCCTTCTCCCAACTACCCTCTTATCCTCCACAACTTATCATCTATCCTATGATTTTCCACTTTTACAAAAACTTACTCTTTACCAGTGTAAAACTATTTTTAAAAGTAGCAGTTTTTTAACCTTTCTTTGAAACTGAAATGTGAAGCGATAACGCATACATATAGTAGGATTTTGGTAGGAAGAAAGCTTTAAAAAATATAAACTTTTTGTTATGTCATCATTGATAAAAAAAACTCCATAGTGTGAGTCCACAAGCGAGTTATACCGACTGAGAGGCTGCCACCTAAGCGATGATAGTGCCAACATTTGTGGATAGAGGGTGTCTTGTGGTCAGCACTATGAGCCCTCCAGCCATTAATCTCAGTTTTCTGGACCGGATCTGCTACTTATTTATTCAAGTAGCTCCTCATTTGTCCTCACAAGACTTGATAGCATTTTACAATATTATTAGAGTTATTTTATAGGTATTGTCACTAGCTACCAAAAGTGACAGATGCAAATTACATGTCTTTATGTAGGAAAACCTAGAAAGAGATCTAGTATATTTTGTGTCTTCATATAAAAGTTGGACTATACACTAACTTGTGGCCAGTAGAGTTAGGTGTGCACAAGTTTGCTTGGCTCTGATAATGGAAGTCAAGGTCAGATCCTTGTTCAGGTGTAATGGAATAGAGGGGGAGGGGATATCTATGGTAGGGACTATTGTTATATTCTTTCTTCATGCTTATGTAAGTTCATTTCTTTAAATTCACCCTCATCCAATCTCTTTAGATTATATAGCATATCCCTCTAATAACCAGCGCTCTTTATGTCACAAATAAAAGTTCACTATTCCAAAATTATTTTTAATTATGGAAAACTTACATTCCAACTCAGCGTGATGGTGTGTGAACCCGCAACTGGTGGTTTCAGCTCAATATCTGCAGATAAAAGCAATATTAGCACCAGTTTAGACTTTTTCAGTGGAAATAAATTGACTCTTAAAAGGATTCATATTAATTAATCGTGCCCTTAATATGCCCTTTTTGTTCATGTTGGACTAGTTACTTTTGAAGGATGAAAAATAAGATCAAAAAGAGCATTGAGAGATCTTATCAAACATTATTATTGGTATGGGACCATAATTCACACACGCATATAATAGTTTAGCTATATAACATAATTATAGTTTACAAACTTAACTTTATTAAACTAAGTATAACGTCAAAATTACATTATCAACATCGATGATAAAATATGAATATGAATATGTTGGATATTGAGATAGAGATAAATCAACATTAGAATATTCCTGATCAATTACTCTAATGAAGTAGGGAAGAGAGAAAATGGATCTACATGTTTGTGGACAAAGAGTGGAAAATTATTGAGAAAAAAATCACCTTAATACACCCAACCAGGATTCTAACCCCAACTTCCTCGTTACCAACAAACAAGACTATAAAAGCTTGACATTTAATATGCAGGCCCCATGATGTAGTTTTACCTTATATCAATATTATATTTTTTAGATTGAAAAATTACACCTGAACACAAGAATTGAACCCAGAACCTTTGGCTTAGTACACCATTCCACTAACCACCGAGCTATCCATGAGTCATCTCGTGCCCAAGGTTATTCGTCACCCATATTTTAAGGCAGAGTCTGTGATGGATGTATGGAAATCATCAGCTACATATATGTGATCAATTAATATTGTGCGCTTTCAGATAACGTAGCCACCTTCAACTCGGGAGGGCTTTATGCTGCCTCTGGTACAATTACTACTGTATGAATATGCATATCAAGATGGATTAAGGTGGAATTGAAGGACTGAGAAAAGTGCAAAAATACCGCTTACTTTCTAGGATTTTTCCGGAACTGTGAAAAATCGCAGGAGCATGGGGTATTTTTTATCTAGTAGTGTACTGTTGATTATAATCGGACCTAAGTTCTATTGACCTTGACGTTCCTGATAGTGATGAGTGACGAAGCCTGGTGGACAAACTTTAAATTAGGAGTAGTTCGGGAATAAGGTGGCGGGCGATCTGTTGGGGATGGCTGGAACTAAAATTTTAAATAATCTCTTATAAACAAATAATTCAATATGTGTTAAGTAATTAAATCTCTTTGTACCTTTTTTATATATGTAATTTTACCTTAATGTTCTTTTTATAACCCCCACACCCCACCCGCCCCAAACAAATTAAATTCCATTGCCACTGAGAGGGTCAACCCCGTATTATATTGTGGTATTTTCTAAAAAATTCAGACTTTATTGGTTATTTGGAGGGTCCCTATATGTGACCTAAGGTAACTCAGAAAAATTATACTTTAAGAGGGGTTCGAGCCTTTGTCCTTTGACTTTGGACGTCATTCTATGAAACCCCGAGATGCGGCTCAAAACTTGGTACTACTCCTTGGAGAGTACATCAGTGATGGCTTGTCTTTCGTTGAGTAATAAACAATGAGGAGAATGGATTGGGGGTGGTGGTGGAGGCCTGGAGTAACAGTTGAATGCAAGGACACCCTGAAAGGAGGGGAAGTATAGGAGGGGTGAGAGGGGATGGTGTGATGACTGCCCTAGCTACTACAGTAGCACACCTTTGGTGAGATGATAGAACATAATACTACTTGGAAGAAAGATTTGCAAAACTTCTATATGTCCATCCGAATCTTAATACAGTTACTACACGGTTGTTAATACAAAACAATTTTAAACTAAATATGTACCCTCGCATATAGTTGTAGCAATGGCATCAGGTACATCATTCTCTTCATAGCTGTTGTCTTCCATGTCGAACAGTGCTACCCGCACATGGTAATTAGTTAGGGGTTCCAAGTTGAGCAAATGAACAACTGTGATATCTTCATTCGTCACGAGCATTTTGGTAGATTTCATCCACATCCTGGCAAACTCAACCTGCAGTAAATGTTATTCTTATTTAGGGCAAGCTAAGTGTATCTGGTTTTAGTGCATTATTCATTCATAATATCTTACTGAAATTTTAAAGTTTCCATGATTGAATCATGTGATTACTAGTGCTGTTTATTTGAAATTAGAGCTTTGCTTCAAACTCTAACCACCTTTTTATCTCAGTAAGTATGCCACTAAGTAGAACTAAACTACTGTATGTTTATTTATAGTCACACAAAATAAATAAAGCATTAAAGATTTTTTAGCTGTACATTTTATTTAGGTGACATAGATCATATAATTTGATATAAAACTAATGATTTTGTGTAGGTTTTATTCCCTTCACAATCAAATATTTAGTGGAGAACACATCTGTGATTTAATGAAAGAACTCTTCAACATACTCAATATCTGTACAAATATTTTTACCTTGTATTGCAATTGGTAATATTTAGGCTCACCCTGCCCTCTAAAGTTATGCAATCTCACTTTGACTGTCATGTTTTTGGAAAAGACAGAGAGAATTTCTGGTGCAGCGTTTAAAATTGGGAAAGCTGAAAAGGACAAACTGTATTATTATAATGTCCTCTTTCTATCAGTTAATCTTCACTGAAACAATTTTTATTTTAAAAACAAAAGACTTGATAATCATTTAATTAAGAAATCAACCTAATTTCCTTACCTGTTTTAACTCAAGTATGAATGGCTCTATATTTTCTGCGGAGTATCAAATTTAATATAAATGATTTCCCAAAATTATATATTTATATATATACACACACACATATACACACACACACACATTCACGTACACATATAGTGAAGAAATTTACCACCATTCATCTAGAGAAAAGTTGAAAAACCTTTCTTGAAGTGGGTCCAAGTTAAACCTTACTCTTCAAAATCATAGTAATTTCAACTATTTCACCAAATTTGAAAAAGAACTGTAATATTAATTGCTTGAAAGGAGGCTCTATAACCACATTAAGGACATACCACCTTAAGTGTCTTTCCCTATTCCTGTAGTCATAACTCTATAAAGATTGTACTCTCGGAAACTCACTAGTGTTGCAGTAAACCGTAGCGTACCCTGGTTGGCAACCATCAGAACAAAATCCAGTGATGTAGTGGCAACTCTTTAATCCGCTGCAGCTTCCGCAATCACTGGCGCACCCTTGTCCATACTTTTTTGATATACATTCTAAAACAGGAAATTATTTCAGCAAATTGACTAAAGGCTCGGTTAAAATACCTCATAAGTATTTTAATTATGCAAAAAATGGAACACAATTTCAAACAATATTACTAAAATATATAGTGCAATTCTAAGGTTACTGTACCCAGAATTTCAGGGTCAAAATGTATTTATGCTATTGTCATCAAATAAGTATATATATATTTTTTTNTTTTTTGAGGGGATTAGTAATGTATGTTTTTGATAATTATTCTGTCAATAAATTTTGTATTCATAATTTGAAAAATGACACCTGGACACAACAATTGAACCCGGAATCCCATGTCCACATGTCATATTTCAATTTATGAACATGGTCATTGATGCAGCTACAGCCAAAACCTAAAGATCATTTCAATTTTCTAAGCTACGCTATTTCATGTACTCACAATTACTTGCATAAGTGTTAGTTTTCTTCCAAAATAAACTGTATATTTTCCATTAAAATTGTACTGAAATGATTTTGTAAGTCATATTTTACATGTCTTGTACATCATATATTCAAAAAACTATTAATCTATAACAGAGTGTTTACAAAGGAAAATACATTTGTACTATTATTTTAAGATTAGAAATACTGGACTTATATGTACAGGCATAAGTTCCCTCACTAATAAAGCCAATGAGAATACTGTATTCACAAAATATATTTTTCTTGGTACCAGATATCTTTAAGGCTATCTTTTTGCACTAGTTGGTTGAAATTATAAAATGTCAAGAACAATGTTTAAAAACTGGTGCAATATTTCTTATGACTTTTTTCTTATTTACAGTTCATTACACCTTTTTAAGTAATATGTAGCATTTGTTTCCCATGCATTAACAGATAAGAGTTTCTATGTTAATTTAATCGCCAATATAATTTTAACAAGTGATGCCACTAAGCGTTTCTATAGTGCCACAGGAACATTTTTATTTGGGTGGAGGGGTGGATGGGGTGAATATATGCATGTGCTGTTATAGACAATATTAATTTTGGGATTAAAAAAGGCCAGGAAAATGTAATATTTAACAATCCCATTGTGCTTTTTTTTCATTTATTTTAGGCATGCCAAACATTAGAATAAATACACACAAAACCAATTAAGAAAAATTAAATCTGATGCAGCACATCTAAAAATTATGAAACACAAAAATTAAAGTAAGTATCTAAACACCTTTGTCCTATATTCGTAACTTAGCTATAACACCACTAAATAATAGTTTTACAATTTCAAGTTTGTTTAATAGCTTCTCAGAGTAAGCATTCAGCACACACAGAGGATTGAGTCTATCGTTGCCTCATTGTGGAGAGAAGATAGTTTTTTATGGCTCAAGTATTGAAAAACTTCTTTTTGCATTAGCTGATGTAGCTGGTATCACTATCAGAATTTTCAAAATCCCTTCAGTGTGTGCTCCAAGCGCTTTTTTTTTATTATTATGTTAACCTAGTGTGAGCTTGGTATCTTGCTGCAACAAGATCTTTAAACTATCTAAAAGTTTTATTATATTATTTTGTAATGGTAAAAATTATACATTTAGCCTCTGGAGTAAAATCTACCCCTATACCCTCCCATTCCTTTGCCACTCTATGTTTATAACGCATCATCGAGTTTGACCAAACTCTTACTTGTCAATACAAATGTTAAATAAAGGATTATTATTATCCTAAAACTATTTTTTTTTTCCTAAGGAAAAAGCAAGTAAAATAATTTGAATTTTATTGAAATGTAAATTCCGCCATTATAAAACAACTTACTATTTTGACACTCATCCCCTTCAAATCCAGGACTACAGGAACACTCAGTATTGACTCCATCGTTGGCCTGACAAAGTGTCACACGGGAACAGTTAGAGTACTGTTCTCCTAATATGTATTCACAACTTCCAGAACAGTCATGCATAAATCGATCCGGGCCACATTCTGAAATTATAGTGCTACTGACAGGGAAAATAACAACCACATATGATAAATTCAATGCATTATTGGTACGGATAATTTATGTGTTATTACACTAATCTTTATAAAATCTAAAAATTATTTATGAATGTTGTCATTGTACATTTTAATGAATTCCAAATTCAGTTATTATTTCCATACATATACCAATCCGAAACCTTAGCTCAGTCAATAGTGTGTCTGTAAACTGAGCTAAGGACTCTGGGTTTGATTCTCGGCATGGCGGAAAAATGTATAATTGGTGAAATATGGGTTTACCCTTTCATAGTAATGAATTAACGGCCGGGGACTGGATGTTGTGCCTGTCTTATCACAAGTCAGATTATAAGGTTTATGAAGCTACAACAAAACTAGCAAGCCGATATTGGAAAATATATGGCTTGAATTAAAAAAACTGGAAAAACTGACCCAGGCCATAGGCTGGAAACACTAATGGATGTAAAATACATATACCACACTCAGTTTATGAGTACACTGAGATCTGAACATAATAGATTTTAAACTACTTGAATTCTACTTGCCAATATTTTGTGGCTGTAAGTCATAACTTAAAATTAGCATCTTTGAGCTCTCTAGCCCAAAACCAGAACTTAAGTTTTGTTGCTTTAAAAGTATTAAATCTTGGATGGCCTTTACTCTTTTTATATATTTAAGTTTTAGGGCTGGGTCACCTAATAAATGCTTCTCTCTCTTTCTTTCTCTCTTTCTCACTCTCTCTCACTATAACACTCTCTTGCACTCTCTCACTCACTCTCACTCTCTCCCATTTTCTCACTCATTCATGCACCCTCTCTCTCCTTCTATATATATTGTTTCCCAAACTGTGGTACGCATACCCCCAGAGGTACTCAAAGTCGATCAGCGCATATGTAACAATACCGCTGAGTTTTATTAATCATAAAATAATGTTTTGATAATAGTTAGCCTAATGAAAATATTAATATGGATTTTAATATGATGCCATGGACTTTTATAAACCATTATTTTCCTTTGTTATGACTTCATTTAGATTACCTTCGGGGTTTTAATAAATATTTTTCTAAAAGCTGTAAGGGGGGTGGGGGGTATGCCGGTTGGACCATGGCCTCCAAAGTGTCCGCAACTGGTGAAAGTTTGGGAATCACTTCTCTATAACATACGACCTTGACTTATACTTTATGAGATTAATTCCTACTGTTGCTGTTTAGGTTGGGTCTCGTTGGTTTTAGGGTCAGCTGCGACTTCTGCAACAGCTGGCATCTGGGCGGATCTCTGCCGGTCACCTGTGATCTGTCAGACTGCAGTTTCAGGGTCCTCACATCACCTGGGATGCAAATAAAGAGTTGGGTGTGAAAAATCTGCTTTTTATAAGGAATAAAGGAGGCCAACTATAGGTCTCAGAGTCCCTAGTTTGATTCCAGATGGTGCTTTAAGGAACATTGATTGCACTGATTCTGGTTTTTCCCAAATGGTGGGGATAGAAACAGTGGGGTGACTAGTAACAAAACTTTGATATTTTTTAGAAAACAGCTGACAAAGAAACAAACCAAAAAAAATAGTAAGTTTTTTTGTTTTCTTAAGTTTGTCATCCAACATATAATTAAGGAAATTTTGTTTGGTTATGTTGGCAACACTGTCAGTATATGCATTCATCTTCTCAAGTTGAGATAAAATTTGTCTGTAATTTGGCACTCAAAAAACTTTTGTTATAAGTACCAAACCATTTAGCATAATTCAGCAAAAACATATGTGTATTGAAACATAAAGTATTGTAACATTTTATTTTTATGTTTAACTCATTCATATTTTTAATACATTTATTGCGAGGATTTTTTTCTACTTCAACTTCACAGTTTGGAATGTGTGGGGAGAATAGAAACACAGTGTTTTTACTGACCCCATCACTATTATTTTTATTTTAGATTTAAATGTTACCATGACTCACAATTACAAGCCCAATCTTGAAAGTGGGAAGCACTGTAAAAACCACTCAGCAGAGAAAAGTAAGATGGCTGTTGAAGACTTGCAAGGAGGGCTCAGTGTGAGGAAAGCAGCGGGAAAACATGATGATCATTACAGCGTGCTATATAGATATTGGAAGCAAGGTTACCAAGTGAAAAACCATGGTGGACAAACTGCCTTAACTTCACTAGGGTAAAAGCTTCTTGTAGATCGACTACAAATATGTGCAGAGTGGGGTTACCCCATTGATTCATTTACATTGAAGATCATAGTTAAGGATTTTTTTAGATCATCAGGGAAAGATTGTTAGGCAAGTTAAGGACCATATGCCTGGTCGAGATTTTGTATAATCCTTTTTGCAACGCCATAAAAATGCTCTATCGATGAGAATGTGCCAAAACATAAAAAAGAAGCAGAGCTGCAATAACTCCAGAAGTTATTAAACCATGTTTTGACAGACTTGAAGAGGAGCTCAAAGACGTCTTGCCATCAAACACAATAAACTACGACGAGACAAATCCATACGATGATCCCAGAAGGCATAAAGTTATCACACAAAGAGGAAGTAAGAACCCCGAGCCGGTTATGAACTCGACGAAAGCGTTCACTTCCGTGATGTTTGCTGCTGCAGGAGACGGGACCATATTGCCACCTTACGTTGTATACAAGGCACAATACTTGTACCAGAGCTGGAGGAAGGGGGGCCCCAAAAACTCCCCATATAACAAGAACCAAGTCTGGATGGTTCAACTCCTACTGTTTTGAAGATTGAGAAGAAGCTGTGGCTCTCCCTTATTTAAGAAATCTTTATGGGAAAACGTTTCTAATAGGGGCAAATTTGGCAACTCATCTATCACTGGAAACAATAAAAATGTGCTCAGAAAGCAACGTTAATCATATATTTCTACCAAGCAATTTGACTTACTTGACGCAGCCATTGGACGTTGCATTTTTCTGTGAAATAAAAAATTCTCTGATGTGAAATTCTTGAAGAATAGAAAAAATAACCAGGCAGGACCGAGCCAACAATCCCCAAAGACAAGATTCCCTGGTCTTCTAAAGAAGTTGTGTGACATGCTGAAGGAGGGAAATGTCATTGCTGGTTTCAAGAAATCCGGAATAGTGCCTCTCTGTAGAGATAAAGTACTGACGATGCTGCCTCACACCGATAAATCAAAGGAAACTAATGAAAAAGCATCAACTGATGAATTGCCCAAACCTCAAAAGAAAAGAACAAAAATTGACATTTTTCCAGGTAAAAGCATAGGTTTAACTGATGTTAACATTAAAGATGTTACAGGCCCAGTAGACCAGGAACCTGAACATTCTTTATCTACCCCCAATGGTTCTACTAGCTCTAAAAATAAGGCCTAAAGAGTTCTGGTAGATTCATCATCAGATAGCTCTAACTTTTCCCTCCGAGAGAGTGATGAAGACTCAAACATCTCGTCTGAAGAGGAAGAAGCTGATACTGCCTCAAGTGGCCCTAATGGTACTTCTCTTTTTCCTGGAGACTTTGCAGTGGTGAAATTCTATGGAAAAAAACAAAGGAATCTTTCAGATTGTATGTCAGCAAAGTCTCTCATCCTTCAGGTGCTGGGTGTATTGGCACTCTCTACAAGCGAACCCCTTAGACCATGATGTTTTCAAAAGTTCTCCAAACAGTGATCACTATAATTAATTTATAGAAACATTCAATAATTTTAACATTACCTGGGAGAGGGGAGGGTATAAAGTTCGTAAAACATTTTTGTTACTTTTCCTTTCCCCTCCTCTACCTTCTTTCGAAATAAAATTCCACCACTACCTTTTAAAATAACAATGTTATATCTTCGGTTTTAATGGTAAGTCTTAACATCATGTCATAAACTTACGATTTTGAAACCCCCCCCCCAAAATTAAATTCTCCTTTCACCCATGAAAGGGACATCCATCTAATGTAACCAGCATCAATTTAATTAACTTTATATTACTACCAATTGAGAGTGAAAAGACAAGTTTCATGCGTCCATATTTAAAGACAAACAAGTATAATTTCCAGAGGAAATTATATTGTATGCTGATCAGCCAAAGTGCCTCCTAACCCTTAAAACCAGTGCCGGAGCGTCACTCTTCTCCACTCCAGCTCCACTACACCTCAAATTTAAGTTGTATTGTTGTCATAATTATGTAAAGATGAAAATTATATTTTAAATAAATGTAATAAACTTTCAACTATATAACCATTATGACGGCATGACTGACTTGATTATTAATCTCTTGTCGTTTATTCTTAATACATTAATGGAAAATGTGTTGGACCAGGATTCTTGAATATTCATGGTCACTTGTCAAGTTTTTTTTTCTATTAGCAACACATAAATAGTTTATTCTTAAAGGGTTTAGTCATGAAACAAACCTATATAGATTAGTGGCAAAGGAACTAACATGCTAAGTCCAAGGTTTTAAATACAAATTTCATTGTAGAGTGTAGTACTTTTTGAAACTTAATACAAATTGTTATGAGAGGTATGTTTATGTTGAAACAATGACAACTTTTATCCTAAAATAAATGGCACAGTGCAGTGCACAGCACAGACTTTCTCGCTCCTTTATTTAAAAATAGAAAGATTTACTTAAAACTCATAAGAAATGTGAATCTAAATAATAGACATTGTTGCAAAAAAACATAAGAGAAAAATAAGCATCAAATTCTCCTAAGGAGCATAGATTAGATAATATACACCATTATATAAACATTGAGAAAAGAGGAACATCTATGTCCACCGAAGAGCTTAACATTCAATTTCCAATATCAAAAACCTATATGATAAAAAAAAAATTTGCATGAGCTCGGAAATTATTGGGCTTATAAAAATATATTTCAAATAAAAGATTCTTATTTTTAATAGCCCTACATTTTTAAAATGATAAGTTATTTTGTAGGTATCTCAAGAGGTATGGAGATATGATCAAAATTGGAAATTTCTGCTTTTGTAAAGTACTGTCAAAGTCATTTTCACAGGTAAATGAGAGTCGCCATTTTGTTTGCGATGTTAAACAATGCCTGGATACGAATTTTAATCAAAATCATTAGAGTTTATTTTGAGGTAATAACATTTTTCTTCTTTTTCTTTTAATTCTAGGGCTAGACACCTTTTATTTTGAGATAATCGATTTTTTCCTCCCTTTACTTTTGATTCTAGGGCTAGATACCTAACTTCAAAAACTAACCAAGGAACCCTAAGAAAACCCTAGATACCATGTCTTAGCCTGATCAGTAAAATTGTTCTGGCTCTAGGCCATATTAAAGACACACCAACGTGAAAGACAGGCGGCAATATTTCTGGTTCAAGGGACGTTGACATACATCAAGATGTCAAGTTCGATTTTTTTTTTTTT